>SOZI01000042.1:0-136445 GCA_006352295.1 Rhodotorula diobovata | reverse complement strand
GAGGGCGTGTGCTGCTGCTGCGGACGAGACGCGCGGGTGCGAGCGTGGGTGGTGACCGGTGTGCGAGGGGGCCTTCAAGCTGGACGATGCATGGATAGCGTGCGTGCGCTCATGGACGCTTGAACGACATGGCCCGCTTCAGGGTGCACTGGGTGCGGAGGGCGAGTCAGCACGCGTGCCGAGACTCTGTGCGAGAGAGACGAGAGGGTGAGCGCACCTTAAGGGACCGCCGGGAGCACGTCGAGCTCCCCGACGAGCACGACGACGCCGCGGAAGACGCGACGCTGCCCTTCATCGACCTGGACGACGACGTCGACGACAGGCTGCGCGAGTCGCGCTGCGGAAGGGCGAGCGCCGGGTCGTGCACGATGCCGTGCTTGGGGCAGCGGGCGTGCGTCGTGTGGTTGCGAGGGAAGGACTGCTCGCGCGCGGGGGGGGCAGGGTGCGTCAGTTGCTGTCTCTGTCGAGGCGAACCAGAAGGGAGCGACGCACGAAGGGAGAGAAGGCCGCAGGCTCGGCCAAGAGGGAGCAAGCCGCCGTCGACGACGAGTGGTGGTGGCCATGGTGTCGGCGACTCGCGCTCTTCACGGTGGCCTGGGGCTTGAGCGCCGACAGGGTGACAATGTCGTGCGGCAGGCTCGACTCGACGGGCTCGAGCAGGTCAAAGGCGCCGTCCGAGGACCAGCTCGACGAGGAGCGTCGGTCAAACTCGAAGGAGGAGAAGGACGGGGTCCGGCTCGAGGAGGAGGAGGAGCGGCGGAGCATGATTAGGGCGAGTCGGGGTCTGAGCGATAGAGGGAGGAGCAGAACAGAGCAGGAGGGAGACTCCAGCGAGTGCAAGCCGAAGCCAGCGAGAGCAGAGTCAGCGGCTCTCTCGGGGGTTTGGACCCGCCGTGAGCGAGGCGACAGTCAGCGAGGCGCGCGGCCAGTCGGCATCCGGCGCGGCGCGGGCGGAGGTCAGCAGTGCGGGGATCACTCCGGCGGACTCGACGCTCGGGCTCGGCGACGGCGGCGGAGGTCAGCTTCCCTCCTGCTGACTTGCTCTCTCCCTCTGGGGTCGCCTTTGTGCCCCTTCGACACACTCGTAGCTCTGGGCAAGGTCCCTCAGACACTCGGGCGGTCAAAGACTCGGACGGGGCAAGCTTGCGCGGGCGCGCGAGCATCACCTACGCGCAAGCCGAGGCGCTCCGTGCGCGATTTCCCTCGGCTCCCTTGCGACAATGCTGGCGACGAGGGGCCGCAGCTGCGCACTAGCTGTGTCCTCAGACTGTCATCTGCCGAGTGGGCTCGCAACCCCGTACGCGAGCACGAGAGCCCCCATCTCGACCTCGACCGCAGTTTCGGGCCTCGACTCTCCCGCTCAGAATGCTGGACCACGCAAGCAGCCCCTCTGTTCGCAGCGCAAGCCCCGCTGCATCCTCTCAGCGACCTAGCTACCACGGGTCGTTCCCTCCCCACCCACCTCCTCCTCCTCCCGCCGCTCCATTCGCACCCGCCGCTCCCCCCGCGCCCGCGCCTGCGCCGCCATAGCTCGGCGTCGCCGCGCCACCGTACCCTCCCTGTCCCTGCCCCTGGGCCCGGCCTCCCGCGCCATAGTGCGCCGGGCTCGCCCCATACGCCGGCATCGCAGGGGGCGCGTAACCCCCCTGTCCCTGACCCTGTCCCTGCGGCGCGCCGTACCCGTACGCACCCCCTCCCGGCGGCGGTGGCGCGCCATACGCACCGCCGTACGCATTGGGCGCGGCGTACCCTCCGTCGCCGACGCCGAAGGCGCCCTCCCCGCCGCCGCCCATCATCATCGGCCCGCCGCCGTTCATCATCACCTGGTCCGGGTGGTGCTGCGGCTCGCCCTGGTTGGTCAGGTCGTGGAGGCCCTGTCGCAGTTGGCCGATCTGGAGAATGAGCGCGTCGAGGCCCTGTTGTGCGGTGGTGTCGATGCGTCAGTCAGTGCTGCCCTGGTGCGCGCGCGAGGGAGGGAGACGAGCCTTGAGCACAATGTCCTCCGGCTTGAGCTGCCCGACCGCCTCGACGTCGTAGTAGAACCGCGACGGCTTCTCGTCAAACGCAAACGCGTCCGTGTCCTCCGGCTTCTTCTCGTACTGCAAGCGGCGACATCGGAACGGGACAAGGATCAGTCCTCGCGATCGAGCGCAGGGGAAACCCAGCCATGCCGCAACGCACCTTTCCATTCTCCGACACGGGCCACTCGTCCCTCGGGTCCGTCCCGACCTCGAACCACAGGTCCGTGTGCTTGAGCTTGTTGTACGGGTCATACTCGAACCCGACGGCCGCGACGGGGGACCACTTGGCGTGCTCAAGCGCGCGGCCCTGCGCGTACAGGGTACTCAACAAGGTCAGCGTGCGCCCCCACACAAAGGAAGAAGGGCTGCCAGAGAAAGAGAGATCAGGCGGCCGCACCTTTGTCGCGATGCACCGCAGGTGGATCTCTTGGCCCTTTGCAAGCTTTGCGAGGAGGATGCCGTCCTGGATCTTGGGATCAGGGCCTGTCGCAAGACAAAGTGAACGTGCGGGGCGATCAGCGGCGCCCAACGCAGAGACGGTGCGCAGAGCAAGGCGAAGAGAGGGAGGAGCGCACTCGGTGCGGGCTTGCCGATGTCGCTCGGTCCGCCACCTTCGACGAGCAGGTTCTTGGTCGTGACCTCCATGGTGCCCGTCGTGCACTTTGCGTCGAGCGTGAGCGTGACGGAGCACAGGCCGCAGAACGAGTCGCACTCGCACTCCTGCGGGGTAGGTGGCCCTCACCTCGTGAGCCAAGTGCGTCGAGGCAACGAGAGCGAGAAGGGTGGACGAGGGCGCACCTTGTTGTAGTTCTTGACCTGCCTCTCCATGCCCTCCGAGTTGAGGGGGACGAGCCCCAAGCGGTGCGCGAGCATCTCGTCGGGAAGGACCGACGTGTTTTCGGTGATCTGGACCTGGTCGATGGCGAGCGTGTCGATGCGCGAGATCATGCTCCGTCGGAGCGAGTTGGCGAGGCTGTCGGGGGGTGCTCGGCTGGTGTCAGCGTGCGAGGGAGCGAGGGGAGATTGGAGAGGACGAGGCTGACCCGAGGTGGACGCCGTCGAGGATAAAGTGGACGTGGCCGTCCTTTGAGAGTTCGGTGACCTTTACGCGGACGTCCTGGCCGTCATAGGTTGCCGGAGGCTGCATGGGGAGCTCGCCGACGACTCCCTGCATGGTGGGCTGATGAGATGAGGAGGGGGAAGGGGGAAAGGCGAGAGGGAGGGAGGGCGCGAGGGAGAGGCAGTGCGGGGGATGCAGCTGAGAACAAGCTGTGAGAGTTTGCGAGTCGGAGTGAGGTCGTGCAGGCGGGTGGTGATGGTGGTCGAGGCGAGTTGCGGGTTGCGCGCCCGCGGAGAGAGACGCGCGCGTCCCCCTGTCCTGCGCACGCTTTCTCTCTTCTCTCTCCGCTCACGCCATGCAAGCAGCTACAGCGTAGGTATACAAGTGTGCAGCAAGCACGGCGCCTCAGAGTCCCAGTCACGCGCGCGCCTCAAAGGTGAGACGGGCTCGATCATGACGACGGAATCCACACCGCCTCCTCCCTCCTCCCTCTGCCACTCTCCACTCTCTGCCGCTGTCCATTCTCCTGCTCTAGCTTGCGCCTCTCCGTCAGACTCCTCTCTCTCGACTCCGCTTCCCCACCACACCCCACAATCAGGATGGACAAGGCCCGCGAGCTCGAAGCCTCGTTCGAGAAGAGCCTCGAGGCGACAGAGCAGCAGGTCATCCAGGGACAGATCGACTCGACCGACACCAACGCTCGCTACCTCGGTGCGTGCGCGCGTGCACTTCCGTCACGGGCACGACGGGCCACTGACCTGACCCCCCGCCTCCGACCGCACACAGGTTACCTCGCCCGCCTGCGACCCGTCTTGATCACCTCGTCCCGCTACCTCGCCTGTGCGCTCCCTCTCCCTCTCTCTTCAAGCCCCTGCGCTGACCCCGCACGCACCGCACAGACTCGTCCGACGTCGGCGAGTCGTTCCGCCCCGTCGTCGCCCCCAAGATTGTCACGGCCGCGTACGGCGTCTCGTGGGCCTACGTGACGGGCGACTGCGGCTACGAGGCTTACAAGGCGTGGATGAGGGCCAAGGAGACGGCCCCTGACGCGGTGGGAAGCGTCGTCGGTCTCACGTGCGCGCCTCCCTCCTTCGCTCGTGCGCCGCCCTCAGACTGACGACCCGCGCACGCACAGGTTCGCCAAGCGCGCCGTGTTCCAGGCGACCGCCTCGATGCTGCTGCCGTCTCTCACGATCCACTCCATCGTCAAGTACTCGGCCATGGCGCTTAAGAAGTGGGGGGTGCAGAACGTCCGAGTGCGGCAGTGGCTCCCTTCGGCGCTCGGGTCCGTCCCCTCTTTCCCTCCTTCCCTCTCCCTCGCGCTCTCTCTCCGCTCCGCGCGGCCCCCGCACACCCTCCAGCTGACCCTCGCGCCCTCCCGCCCATCCCGCGCGCCCAAACAGCCTCGGCTTCATCCCCTTCCTCCCCGCCCTCTTTGACGAGCCCGTCGAAGGCTACGTCGACACGACGTTTGACCGTCTCGAGCGCAAACTCTTCCCGGACGAGGCGTCCCCCGTCAGGCGGACGCTCGATGCCGGGAAGCACCACACGCAGGTGCTGCACGAGCGGGCCGACAAGGAGAAGGAGGAGTGAGTGGGTCGTCGTGTGGGATAGAAGCCGCTGAGGGGTTGGTCGTGAGAGCCTTGTATTCGCTGACGCGCTGTATTCTCGCATCTTTTCTTCACTCGCGAGAGTCTTGGTTTAGCACCGCGCCCGGCTGCGAGAAGACGCCAGGTTGCATCCGCTGGTACCCGAGGCAAAGATGTACACAAGTGTGAGAGTAGAGAGGCCGTCTAAAGAGGGTAATTCGGCGAGAAAGAGAGGGACAGAGAGAGCACGGGCTCAGTCGGCCTTGATGAGCGAGTGCGACGGCGCCGAGAGCTTCTGCGCGCCCTTGAGGAACTCGATCTGCGCGACCCGACACATCAGTTCATCCGACGTTATGAAGGATGAAGAAGAAAGGAGCGAGAAAGAAGACGCACATCGACGACAAAGAGGTTCTGCACGACCTTGCCCTTTGCCTTTTCGATGAGCTGCTGCGCGGCGAGGGCCGACCCACCCGTCGCGATCAGGTCATCGACGACAACGACGTTCTGGCCCTCCTGGATCGCGCCCTCCTGCATCTCGAACGTGTCGACGCCGTACTGCGTGCGAGGCGGGCGAGTTCGAGTTCGGAGCAGTCAGCGGGCTGCCCGCAGAGGCGCGAGAGCAACCCTCAGAGGCAGAGGGCCCAAAAAAGCCCAGACACACCTCCTTCTCGTACTGCGCCTGGAAGCACGGCCCGGGGAGTTTCCCCTCCTTGCGCACGGGGACAAACGCGGCCCCGAGGCGGAGCGCGAGCACGGGGCCAAAGAGGAACCCGCGCGCGTCGAGCCCGACGATCGTGTCGATCTTGGCGTGCGGGTTGCCCGTCGACTCGCGCAGGGCGGGGAGCGTCACGGCCGTGAGGTGGTGCAGGAAGTGGGTGATGAGGGTCTGTCGAGGGCGCGGGCACGAGGAGAGGGGAGGGAGGGGTTCAGCGTGGGCTTTCTCAGGCGCCGCCCGGCACTGGCAACCACCTGGCACGATTTGTGCATTGGGTCGGTACACAGAGACGCACCTCGAAAGCCACAGGGTCCCTCAGAATGGGGAAGATGTCGAGGAACAGGATGCCCTTCTTGGGGAAATCTGCGTCATGCGGGCGTCGTCAGCTCATCTAGGCGAGATCGGGCGCGGCAAGCTGTGTGTTTGGAGAGCGCGGGAGACAGATAGAGGAGAGACGGGCGCCGAGGGGAGGAGGAGAACCGACGGTCGGAGCGGGGTCAAGTCAAGGGCGCGGCGTCCTCGCCTGATTCGCCGCGGGGCGACGTGCTGGCGCCTACTCCTGGCACCCGTCAGGACCACAAGAAGGCCACCTGCCGCAGTCGAGCCCCAGGAGGAGCCGCCCTCCTTCCTCTGCGCGCCGCTCATCAGCTCCTGCCGCGGCGCCCCGTCAACTCCCGCCGCACACCCGTCCAGCAGCTCCCGCCCGCGTCCCAGCACGTCCCGGGACACTTTTCCTGTGCTGCGCCGTGCGGCCCCCAACTCCCGACTCGCGAGGAGGCGACGGGCGGGGGGCGGTGTCGCGCAGGCCGCGAGAGGGCAGAGAGCGGGGGGAGGAGAGCGCAAGCGCACCGGGGTGCTGGCCGAGGAGGCTCTCGAGGTACTGGATGTCGGACATGGCGAGCGGGTGGGTTGAGGGTGGAGGGAGAGCGAGGAAGTGAGGCGCGCGGCCGGGGAGAGCAAGCTTGCGGATGCGTCGACCAAGGGGTGACCGCGGCCACGGGGCGGTGCTACCTCATGAGCGCCGCCCCGTCCGACAGTCGTCTCGCGCTAACGTCTGTACAGAGGCGCGCGCGTACGCGAACCTGAGACGCCGCGTGCCCGCGTCAGGAGGCCGTCCGTCTGTGCGTCAGGGGTCCTGGATTAGTGGAGACATGGGGGCGCGGTGCGAATACAGGGACTGGGGACGGCGGCTACGAGCACGAACGCGGACACAAGAGAAGAGAGAGAGACAGAGACAGAAGAGAGAGCGGCGAGCCGTCGGACGCTTGAGATCAGAAAGAGGACAACGGGGCTCTTGAGTCTAGAGAAGCGCTCTAGGGCTTGTCCGGGACAAGGAAGTTGACTGCGCGCATGCGAGAGCGTCAGTGCCAGGTCTCCTCAAGTCCCCTGCGGCGCGGCACGAGCGCGACTCACTCCACAGGTCCATGCACGCCGCGGGCAGCTCCTCCTGGGTGAAGACGCGCGCCTGGACCTGGAACTTGGCTGCGTGCGGTTGGTCAAGCCGTCTTGACATCAGTACCTCCTTAGCAGGCCAAGGGGCACGGACTTGGGGGCACAAGGGCGCACCTCGCGGGATCTCGGCGGGGAGGTCGACGCTCTGCGTAATGGTGTACGAGCCGGGCTCGATCGGGCACGACAGCGTCGCGTTGGCGTTGTCGCTGCGCGAGTTCGAGGTCTTGTCAGTGACGTGACAAGGTGACAGGACCGAGCGAGACAGGCACGCACAGCTCGTCGCACACGTCAAAGCGCTTGGTGAGGAGCTTGATCAGGCCCAGCTTGACCGTCACGTCGGCGTACGTCCCCTCCTGTGCAGCCGAGCTCGTCAGCATCATGACCTGGCTTGATAAGAGGAGGAGGAGACGCACGTCGACGAGATTGTGGACCTTGCCCTTTGCCTCGATGGTCAGCTTGTGGCCCGGCTTGGGCGGGTCGGGCGACACCTTGATGCTCTCGATTTCGAGCGCGTCACCGGGTTCGCCTGTGTGGGTGCTCACTTCTGTCAGTGAGGCCCACGGGGGCGATCAATTAGGGGAGCCTGCGCCGTGAGGGGGAGGAAGCGGCCCCCCACACGCCGCCCGCCACTCCTTCACGGCGCAACCCGCCCCAGGAAAAGGACTCACCGCAGTCGTACCACCCCCACTGAGTCATGGCGTCGACCTGGCGATCCTCCCCGAGGCGCGAGAGGCGCCCGGCGCTCCAATCGAGGGCGGCCTTGCCCGCCTGGTTGAGGACGAGCTGCGAGTCGACCGGGCCGGGGGCGGGGACGGCGAGGGCTGTGGCTGAGAGGGCCGCGAGGGCCAAGGTGGAGCGGAAGAGCATCGTGCGAGGCGGGGGGGAGGGGGTGGCGGGAGGAGGAAGAGGAGGAGGAGGAGGGGGGCGCGTCACGGGTTGGTCACGGACCGCTTGCTCGACACTGCTCCTGAGGCTGTGACTTGCCCCTATGCAACTCATATGACTTGCTCAGAGGGTGCTGCAGTGCCTACACAGCCGCCCACGCCGTTGGCTGTCTCCGCCGCCGCCTCTCGACTCCTCGCCAGCGACTGGCTTACGTGCTCCGCTCCTCAGCACAGCATGCTCTGTGAACGGGCAGATCTACTCCTGACATTTGCTGGACCAGGAGACGGCCGCTCGCGAGCGCGCAACTCGCGCTGGGCCAAGCGACCCGACCACGAGCTGCTTCGACGCTCCCTCCTGCGGACGAAAACTGCGTGATTACTGCGTGACGGTCGTACTGCTACGTCAAGAGAGAGAGAGAGAGAGAGACGCTGCGCATGCGGGTGCGGCTCAACGGCTAGGGGTGGTACTGACAGGAGACGAGAGCGAGAGGGGAAAGACGAATGGGCGTGATGAGTCGGGTCGAGTTCGAGTGTCTATGCTAGGGCCTCCGTTTTGCGGGTGCGGGGCCATGCTGAGAGGTTCCGGGAGTGCAGGATTACGACAGATAGTGAGAGAGGAAGAGACGGACAGGGGGTGCGACTAGAGCGCAGCCAGGAGGGCGAGCGCACCCGCGGCCATGACGGCGCCGGTGCCTGCACCGAGCGACCGCCCGCTCGCGCCGCTCGTCGCAGAGGTCGTCTCTGCCGCGGCAGCGACCGCCGAGGGTGCCGTGGCGCTCGCCGAGCTGGAGCTCGCCGGCGAGGCAGCCGTCTGCGCAGCGGAGCTCGCCTCCTCGATGGCGACCGCGGACGATGACGCCGCAGCGACGTCGCGCAGGACCGTTTCCTGCGACGACGGCGGAGCGGCGGCAGACGTGCTCGTCGGGGCTGCGGCAGGCGTGGACGACGCGCCGCCGAGGACGGTCGAGTCGCCGTCGGGGAAGTAGACCGTGACGGCCGGGGCCTCGATCTGAGCCTTTGTCGACGTCGGCGAACCCGATGCCGAGCGTGCGCCCGACTGTGCCGACCCGGACGACGAGCCCTCGATGGTGAAGAGGGGCGAGAGGTTGTTGGTCGAGCCCATGGTGACGAGGTAGGTCGAGCGGGTGGGCAAGTCGGCAGGCAAAGGGAGGTTGGCCGTCCCCGAACCGTCGTAGAAGCTCACGTTGCCGAGTGGGTTCTCTGCGCGTCGTCTGGCGCGTCAGGGCAAAGCCGGGTCAGGACAAACTGAGAGGACGGGCCGAGGCGCACCAATGTCGAGGTTGTACCCGCTGCTCGGGTCAGAGTCGTCGAGGAATCCAAGGTAGACTGCAGCGAACTTGTGAAGCTGCGAATCCGGATAGTCGGGTTTCGTCGAGTTCCTGCGTCGACGGGAGGGGAAAGGTCAGCACGCCGTGATTGCTCGAGACTCGGTGAGGGCCTGCTCTTCGCGCCGCCCGTCTCGGTGTGTAGCTCTGGCGTGTGTTCCCACGCTCAGCGAGCGAGCTAGCAGAGACGCCAGGAGCCAGTAGCGTCCTCCAACTCGAGCGCGGGGCACCGTGCGCGTCGCGAACCGCCCCCACGCAGCCGATAGCGCGCGCTCGCGCCGCTCCCCGGCACTCGTTCCAACGGCTCTGTCGCCTTGTTTGCCCTGGCCCCTCGGACGCGTCTGCAGAGCGCAGTGGGCGCCGAACCCGCGCGGGTGGGCGCGCGCAAGTCCCCCGAGCAGAGAGAGACGCGCGACCCTTCTCGCGCCGGAGAAGGCCCGCGAGCCCGCCGCCGCACGCGCGCACGCACAACAAGAGGGGAGGGGGGGGGCGAACGCACCACGACACGGTGAGGGACTCGCCAGCGCGCCAGACCGAGCCCTTGGAGGGCGAGCTGATCTTGGGGAAGTAGGCAATCAGGCTCGCGGCCGCGTTGCTGTCGGCGGCGCTGCGCTCGGCGAGGCGGAGAGGCGACACTGCGCCGCGCTCGAGGGCGCCGGCGTCAAAGACGGGCAGGGCGAGGGCTGCGGGTGCTGTGGCGAAGAGGGCGAGCAGGGCGACGAGCATGGCGGCGAGGAGTGCGAGTGGTGGTGGGAAGGAGAGAGAGAGAGGGAGGCGAGTGATCGGAAGTGCCAGAGTGGGGGAGAGGCTCGAGGCTCGAGGTCAGGCGACGACGCGACTCTCCCGAAGGGTTTATGTAATCTCGACGGGCTCGCAGTCGAGGCCTCTCTTTTCGCGCCGGCTCTTCTTTACAGGGCGTCTCTTGCGGGCGCACGACAGCGAACGACGGCGCGACGTCGACGAGGCAACGAAGAGAGGTTCGGCCCCCTCGTCACGGTCAGGCCAGTTCGTCTTCACGCCGGACTCGCGCGCCTGCAGCCAGGTCGATCACTTCTATTCGTCTATGTCTTGCAAAGCGCTCGTCGTGCATCGATTCCCCCTCGTGCCCTGCATCTGCTCAGTCCTTGACGATCTTGCTCTCGGGGCGCTGGGCGTACCCGGTCCAGCTCTGCAGGCGCCGTGGGCCGAACGAGGGAGGGAGTGTCAGGCACGGCGCCGGCAGTCGTCGTCATCGTCGAGTCTCTCTCGAGAGAGAGAGAGAGGAAGCGCACCTCGTCGTAGATGTCGATGGGCGGTGCCCCCGCGCGCTGCATCGCAAGCCACAGCACAGCAGCCGTCATGCCGCTGCCACACGTCCCGACGACGGGCCTCTCGCCGCGCTTGACCGCCTCCCACCGCTCGGGGCCCAGCGCGCTCGCGAGGACGCGCTCGAGCTCGGACGGCGGGAGCAGCGTCTGGTACGCGGGGGTGGTCGACGACTTGGGGGACAGGACGGACGAGAAGGGGAGCGAGAGGGCGTGGGGTATGTGGCCGGACGAGAGGCCCTCGCGCGGCTCGGGGTCGGTGCCGTGGAAGCTGCGTGTCAGAGCGGCGCACGCACGCTGAAGTCAGTCCCCACTCGTCTCGACAGAGCCAGACTGCGCAAAGACGGGAACGCACCGCCCCGCCGGCCGCGCATCGACGACGATGGCCCCCTCGTCGGCGCCCTTGGCGACATTGGCATCCATGTCCTCCCACTGCCTCACGTCGTCGCGCGCCTCGCCCGCTCCCACCTTGTAGTCCGTGAACTGCTCCTCAATGTCGGCGATGAAGTAGCTCTCGATGCGCGGGCGCGACGCGTAGAGGAGCTCGGACAGGATGGGCCGGTACTGGGGCTGCTTGCCTGACCCTTCGAGCTCGAGCTCGTGCGGGTTGGGGTTGAGCGGGCGGACCGTGTCGACCGGGTGGCCCTCGGCTTCCCACCGCGGGAGACCGCCGTCGAGGACCGAGACGCGCTCGTGACCAAAGTGCTGCGAGCCGAGGGTTGTAGGAGTCAGCGCGACGCCTCTTCGTCTCCTCTCCCCAACAGCTCGAGTCGGAAGAAAGGAACACACCTTGAACGTGAACGCCGTCCTCGGTGCCGAAAACACCCCGACCGTGTCGTACAGCACGACGTGGTCGTCGCGCTTGACAGCCAACCTCGAGCACGCGTCCTCGAACGTCTCCCTCGAGGGCATGTTGTGCGGCACGCCCTTGTCCGACTGGCTCGCGATCTGGTCCCTGTGTGTGTGTGTGCGCGGGCGGGCCAGGGGGTGGTCAGCTCGCCGTGAGGAGGAGGATCCGACGTGCATCGCCTCATCGCCATCAGGACATGAAGCGCCGACTCACACGTCCCAGAACCCGCTCCCCTCGATGCGACGATGCCGGAACTCGGCCCACGGGTACCGCCCCGCGGCAGGCATGTGCCAGCTCGCGTCGAGGACGACGGGCGGCTCGGGAGAGGCGAGGAGCTGGGCCAGGTCGGACGGCGTCAGGAGCGAGACGGGCTTGGGAGAGGGGTTGGGCTTGGCCGTTGTCGACAGGAGGCGGCGGGAGAGGAGCGGCGAGACGCTGCGCGGGAGGCCTGCGCGCGGGAAAGGCATCGTGATGGCGATGAGGAGGAGGAAAGAGGAGCGACGGAGGGAAGCCCCACCGCGACCTCGGCCCCGTCAGATCGCAGGTCGACAGATCGCTTCCTTCCCTACTCTCGCTGACTGTCTGACGTCCACGACGCCCGACAAGCCCAATGAAGACAGACCACTGCGTGTGCGATGCGAGAAAGAGACCGCCAGCCCTCCGAGCCATCCTCCGCCGGGTATCGTGCCCCTCCCTCTCCCCTCCCCTGCCCCCTCCCCCGGCCGCAGCAAGACCCTCTCCTCACATGCGAATGATCTGCGCCATGTCGTCCCTTGCCTCGTCGACGAGCGGGATGAGGGCCTTTGCGTCGAGGGCGTGCGCCGGGTCGGTGCGCGACGCGAGGAGCGCGTCCCACCACTTGTAGAGGAACGACTCGGCGATGAGGCGGAACCAGGGCGTGAAGGTTGACGCTGCGCGGGGGGGTTGTAGTTCTCGCGGTGAGTGGTGCGTCTCTGGAGGAGAAGGCGGGGAGGGGGGGGAAGACGCACTCGGGTCCTGGAAGAAGTCGCCGAGCTCCTCCTTGGACAGCCACTTTGTGCCGCTCACCTCGTTGGGGTTGACCTCGAACTTGGGATCGAGCGTCAGGAACAGGATGTAGTCGACTGGCGAGGAGGCGGGTCAGTCCGTGTCCTGCGCCTCGCGAGCAGGAGGGAGCCTCTGTCGACAGAGGGTGAGCGCGTGGACGCACTCTCGTGCTCGGCCCAGATGTCGTCGCTCGGCGCGTAGTAGTGGATGCGGGTGAGGTAGGCAAAGTCGTCGAGCGCGTACGTCGTCGGGATGCCCAGCTCGTGGACCAGTTTCCGCGCCGCGGCCCTCCTCACGCCTGTCGAAGTTGGGATAGTGGCCATCAGGTCCAGCGCGTCAGCGTCCTGAGAGACACTGAGAGGGGTGCAAGGAGGGCCGAGTCGCGCACCAATCTGGCCGTCCTCGTCCATCTCGCCGAACGACGTGAGCGGGTGCGAGCAGCACGTGTTTGTCCACATGCCCGGGAACGTGATCTTTTCGTCTGCGCGGCGCTGGAGCAAGAGTTTGCCCGTCTCGGGGTGGAACAGGAAGACGGAGAAGGCGCGGTGCAGCGGCGAGCGCGTCTCGGACGAGCCAGAGGGAGGGATGAGGTGGCCTGTGCGTGGGGGGGGGGGGGGGGGGGGTCGGGGACGCGTCAGTCTGGGCGCGCGCGCGTTGAAGGGCAGTTGGGAGAGAGACCCGGGGCGACTCGCAGTCCTTCTTTGAGCCCTCGCCAATGTTGTGGTCGTCGTTGTCGAGGAGGATGAGGCGTTCCTCCATGAGGTTGATCTGCTCCTGGTCGTACTTTGTCGGGTCGAGGGTGATGGTGTCTGGGAGGGTTGTCGTGGACCAGTGTGTCAGTGCGAGGAACACGCGTGGCGCAGGGAGCGAGGGAGGGTGCTGACGAGATGGGGCTGCCATGGTGGCCGTGGTTCGAGCGGGGGCAACGAGCGAGTGTGGCGAGGTGGGCGGGTCGAGGGGCGTGACTGGGTCAGAGTGCGCGTCTAGGTGCGTGCAGCTGGTGCTCTAGGGGCGTAGGCAGTGGAGGAGAGGGACGGCGAGGGTGGCTCCAAATGCTCGCGTCCTCCTCATCTCCTCCTCCTCCCCTCCTCGTCCCTCTTCAACAGCCCACCCGACACACACGCCCATGTCCCGCGTACAGGCCACCGCACGCTCACTCGTACGCTCGGCAGCACGCCCCACCACCACCACCACCTGGGCACCCGCACCACCCTCGACCACCCACCCGCGCCTCTCGAGCTCGCTCTCGGCCTTCGAGTCGGGCCTCCAGGGCAACTCGCCCTTGCCTGCGTCTGCACCATCCCCCACCACGACTCGCACCGCCAGCCCTCCCTCGCCCTCCACGGCCCCCCCACCCACGCGCCTCCCAACCGACCCGCTCGCCGTCCACCCGGACCAAGAGCTCCTCTCGGTCCTCGCCCGCCTCATCATGCGCGACGGCAAGCTCGCCCGCGCGCACGCCTTCCTCGACTCGATGCTCTCGCACCTCCACCTCGCGACCCGCTCGCCCCCCTTGCCCCTCCTCGCCCGCGCCCTCGACCTCGCGAGCCCCTCGATCCGCATGGTCGGCCGCCGCAAGGGGACAAAGGTCATGCAGACCCCGCAGCCCCTCACGGCCCCGCAGCGCAGGCGCCAGGCGTGGAAGTGGATCGTCGACGCGAGTGACAAGCGCCAGGGCACCGAGAAGGACTTTGGCAAGCGCCTCGCCCAAGAGTGCCTCGCCGTCCTCAACGGCCAGAGCGAGGCCCTCAAGAAGGTGACGGGCACTCACACCCTCGGCGTCACGGGCAGGGCAAAGTGCGTCCCGTGTTTCTCGGCTCTCGAGTCCCCCTTGGCTTGTGCTGACCTCTGCCTTCTCCTCTCCTCTCCTCTCCTCGCAGCGTCGGGCGGTAGACTATGCAAGGGAGCCCATCGACTGTTGGACGGACACATCAGCTAACCGAGAGAGACTGATGGCCTGACTGCGCACTTCGCTCGACGCTCCTGTCGCTCCCTTCAGGGTACAGCACGCCCCACTTCTACACCTCTCTCCCGCCTCCAACGCGCTCACCACTCACGCTCCCCGCCGAGCCGGACACGACACGCTCGCTCGCTCGTCCGCGGATGGACGAGGCGCTGCGGGGTTCCGACCCGCGCCGACTCGGCTCGACTCGTCGGGACGCTGGGCTGGGTCGGGTTCGCCAGGCCTGCGGGCGCGCGGGGCTGCGCGACGCGACAGCGCGCTGTGCTGCTGGGGGAGAGGCGCGGGCGCTGTGCGGCCGGGAGGCTCCGCTGGCCGCGGACTTGGGTCGAGGTCGAGGGGGCCTTCGCGCGCAGAGAGAGTGGGAGAGACGTCGCGACGGGGAAGCGAGGCGCCGTGTCGAGGCAGGGTCGGAAGCAGGAGTAGCGAGAGCAAAGGCAGCAGCTCTATCAAGGCGTGCGAACGGACGTCCGTCCGCGGAAGCGCGGACCGCGACTCATTGCAAGTCGATCGCCTCGCGTCCGCCGCCACGGTTCCGCCCGGGTCTGCAGGCGCAGCTCAACTCACTCCAGCGTCCGAGCCCCACCGTCGCGTGTCCAGCAAGCCGCTCGTCGCTCGAGCTCTCTGGCGCAGCAGCCCCTTGGCCCTCCGACCCCTCGCACTTGGAGCTCTCGCACTCTCGAGGCCCCTCAGCTCCTCGCTCGACCCGACAGACCCACCACGACCCGGCTCAGCCGGCTGAGCGCGTCCCGTGCACCCCCTCGACATGGCCTCGGTGCGTCTCTGCTCCCCCCAGGTGGACTCCCCACCCGCTGCACGCCGCTCACCTTCCCTCCCCTCGCTCTCTCCCCGCCCTGGGCAGATTATCGTGTCGCCGCGGCAGCGCTTCGCAGCGAGGGTCGCGGCTGCGGTGGTGGGCCTGCTCGTCTTCAAGTGGATCTTCTTTGACTCGACGGTGCGTCCTTGCGTTCTCTCTCTCTCGGGGAGCTCGGCTGGGGGGGGGAGGGGAGGTGTGCTGGGTGGGGAGGGAGGGACTCGCGAGAGGCGGCGCTGCGCTCCGAAGACCGAGGACTGAACCTCCTGACACGACACGATCCGACTCGAGCAGCCCAAGACGCGCGCGGGCGAGATTGCGCACCCAGACATCCTCGAGCGCATCACCCTCGGGACCCCCTTGTCCGGCCAGTCGCTCGACACGCGCAAGTACCCGTTCCTCCAGTCGCGCATCAACCGCGACGAGACGCACGACGTCTTTGACAACGACATCGACGCCGGGATGCAAGACTTCTGGACCCGGTTCCAGAAGCCCTTCATGACGGGGTCCGACACGATGCACCTCGACGAGCAGGTCGTCCGCGGCGCCATCGACGAGCTCCTCGGGTTCAACGGGTGGGCCGCCGCGGCGTGCTCGAGCCTGACGCGGCCGTTTGGCATCTCGAAGCGCGACGACGACTGGAGTGACCTGGCGCGGCCCGGCGCGCTGTACTACTTTGCGCTCGTCGTGCACGGCGCCGACCACTTCCTCATCGACCAGCTCGCCGTCATTGTGCAGCTCGCCAAGCGCCTCGGCCCGACGAGTGTCTTTGTCTCGATCGTCGACTACGCGTCGGTCGACTCGACCCCGTTCCTGTGCGACCTCGCCGAGATGGTCATGACGCTCCTCGGCATCTCGTTCCGGATCCGCCAGGTCCCGCCCATGACGGCCGACCCGACCGCGTCGTACTACCCGCTCGAGGAGGCCTACACGCGCAACCTCGCCCTCGAGCCGCTGCAGGAGCTGTGGGAGCGCCGCAAGGTCCAGTTCGAGCGCGTCATCTGGCTCAAGGGGTTCACGTGCCCGAACGACATCCTCGAGACGATCCGCGTCTCGGTCGTCAACCAGGCGTCCATGGTGTGCTCGATGGACTGGAAGGAGCACAACGGCTTCTTCATCTACAACGACCGGTGGCGCACGCGCGACATGGACGGCAACCTGTTCCGCGGGTCAAAGTCGACGTCACCGATCGACGAGGCGCCGCCGCGAGACGCGTATGGCGGCGCGCGCTACACGCTGCACCTCCCGTTCCAGGTCTTCTGCTGCGAGTCGGGCACCCACATCGTCGACCCGCACAAGTCGTACTACCTCGGCCTGACGTACCACTCGTCGGTCGAGTCCGTCTTCAACACGACGTCGGCGTCGGACGGCAAGGCGCCGCGGTGGAGCGAGGGCCCCTGCATGGACAGCGCCCAGCTCCACTTCTGCCGCGACATGTGGATGGCGTCGTTCCAGTCGGGCATCCGCGACGAGGCCAAGCGGCTGCACAACGACGAGCGCATGGGCAAACCGCGCAACGTGCACCCCTTCATGGACGACCTCATCCAGGCCATGCTCGCGTCGTACGCGCCCGCGACGACGACGACGACGACCGCGGCGGACAAGGTCGGGTACCCCAACTCGGGCGACTACCTCGCGGACGAGACGGGCGCGGCGCCGGGTGGCGGGCCGGGCAACGACAACTCGATCAGCAAGGCGCTCGAGGGGCAGCTCGGGCGCGGGGCGGGCGCCGCCGCGGGTGGTGGTGGTGCGGCGGCGGCGGCCGGTGCAGAGGGGGAGGAGGGGGAGGAGGACGAGGACGAGGAGTACGAGGACGAGGAGATCGAGGAAGGGTCCGCGGACGACGTCGACGATGCGGGCAAGGGCAGGCCCGTCGACCTCGCTGTCGACATGGTCGACGACGACGGCGCCGGTGCGGCCAAGGGCGCGGCTGCGGCGGGGGCGAAGAAGATCAAGGGCGACGGCGACGCGCCCGTCGACGCCGACGAGGTCGCTGCGGCGCTCGACGGGCCCAACAAGGCCGAGTGGGACGCCGTCAAGCCCGACGCGGGTCCGCTCGCGGGGCAGGCGGACAAGGCCGGGCCGGCCGCGTGGGCCAAGGTCGACGCCGAGGTGCCGCGCGACCAGGTCGACCCGGGCAAGGTCGCCGCGAAGGAGGGCTTCGCAAAGGGCGCCGACGCCGAGGCGGCGCCGCCCAAGTGGTTCCCTGCGCCCGCCGAGCCGGCCAAGAAGCAGCAGCAGAAGCGCTCGCTCTTTGGCTTGTTTGGCGGCAAGGGCGACGACGCGTCGACCCCGCGCTCGAGCGAAACTGAGGCGCCCCCCTCGGAGGAGGCGAAGGCGGGCGAGGCTGCCAACGGCAAGAAGCGCCGCCGCCTCGACAAGCGCCGTCCGCGCTCGCTCCCCAACAGTGCCTTCCCCAACGCGATCGCCAAGATCCTCGTCAACCCGCGCTGCGTGACGACGTACGCGGGCGTGTCGCACACGCAGCTCGCGCTCGACCTGTTTGGGTCGGGCGAGGACCGCGAGCCGACCAAGCACGAGGGGGGCAAGTACGTCCTCGACGAGTGGAGGACGGCACCGGAGAGCTTTGTGTGCCAGGAGATGCGCACGACGGGCGGTACGTGGTCTCATTCTCTCTTCTGCGAACCCGACGCTGACTCGTCCTTCTCTGCGCGGTCCCGGCCCGGCCCACAGGTCGCATCGCGCCCAAGCAGCAGCGCCGTACGGGTTTCCAGCAGGCGCGGCTCTTGCTCAATGGCTGGCGGCCGACGTGAAGGAGGGATCCGGAGAGGAGTCGGAGGAGATCAGAGCGCGGCGGAGCGTGGCTAGACGTGGTGGGCATTGGCAGCAGTCGGTCTCTTCCGTTTTATCCACCTACAGCTTGCATCAACATACCCTTGCCTTGTGCTCATCCTTGCGAGATGCGACGAGCCAACTGATGAGACAGTCTGAGCTTGGTGTCGGCGTGAGGCGCGCGAGCTGGCGAGGGCTCACCCACACAACCGCTGTCCTTCCCTCACCAGCTAGCTCCACCCCCGGTCAAGCAGGTCAAGATGGGACGCGTTGCACCCCGTGGCCACAACGGCATGAAGAAGAAGGGCGAGGCAGGCGCCTCCAAGAACGTGAGCCTCCCCCCCGGCCCTCCACCGCCCCGCTCGTCCAGGCTCCTGCTGACTGGCTCGTGTGCGACGGTGCAGTACATCACGCGCAACCAGGCCATCAAGAAGCTCCAGTGCACCCTCGGCGACTTCCGCCGGCTGTGCATCCTCAAGGGCGAGTCATCCCGTCGCCCCCTTCTCGTTGAGCTTCCGCAGGCTGACCCTCCTCGACTCTCGACTCGCAACCCCCCCGCAGGCATCTATCCGCGTGAGCCCAAGAACCGCAAGAAGGCCAACAAGGGCTCGTCGGCGCCCGCGTCCTTCTATTACGCCAAGGACATTCAGTACCTCCTCCACGAGCCCGTCCTGCACAAGCTGCGCGAGCACAAGGCGTTCGCCAAGAAGCTCAGCAAGGCCGTCGGCCGTGGCGAGTGGCACCTCGCAAAGAACCTCGAGGAGCAGAAGCCGACGTACCGCCTCGACCACATCATCAAGGAGCGGTCCGTCCCTCCTCCTCTTCCCTCGCTCTCGCGTTCTCGCGCTCGTGCGTGCGGCTGACTCTCACTACCACTCCGCAGCTACCCTACTTTCGTCGATTCGCTCCGCGACCTGGACGATGCGCTGTCGCTCATTGTCCTCTTTGCCGCCCTCCGCGCGACGTCGACCGTCCCTGCGTCCATCATCGCCAACTGCAACCGCCTCGCGGCCGAATGGCAGCTGTACGTGATGCGCACCCACTCGCTGCGCAAGGTCTTCCTCAGCATCAAGGGCATCTACTTCCAAGCAGAAGTTCTCGGCCAGACCATCACGTGGCTCGTGCCCTACATGTTCACGCAGCAGATCCCGTCCGACCTCGACTACCGCATCATGCTCACCTTCCTCGAGCTGTACCAAACCCTCCTCGGCTTCGTCTTCTACCGCCTGTACACCGACAACAACCTCGTCTACCCTCCCAAGCTCGACGAGGTCCTCGACGAGAACGGCGCGGGCCTTGGCGCGCTCCTCCTCGAGGAGGCCGGCGCCAAAGGCCTCGTCGTCGAGCGCATGCCCGAGGTCGAGGGCGCTGGCGGGGAGGGTGAGGGCGCCGCGCAGGAGAAGAAGCGCGTCTACGCCAAGGACGTGCGCAAGCAGATCGCCGAGATCGAGAAGGCGGGCGCAAAGGGCGGCGAGGCCGAGGCGAGCGTCGAGGACCAGGTCGACTCGGCGGCGGCGACGCTCGCCGGTGCCGCGCAGGACGCCGCGCTCGAGCTCGACGTGTTCCCGACCCCTGCAGGCGTCGACGAGTCGGACCCGACGACCTCGGTCACGCAGCCTTCGTCCCTCACCGCCTCGACCGACCTCTTTGCGCCGTACTTCTTCTTCCTCTCGCGCGAGGTGACGCGCCCGACGCTCGAGTTTGTTATCCGTTCGTTTGGCGGCCGCGTCGGGTGGGACCCGGTCCTCGGTGCCGGCTCGCCCTACAAGGAGGACGACGCGCGCATCACGCACCACGTCCTCGACCGCCCCGTCATCCCCGAGGCGGCGGCGTCGCACCCGGGCAAGCGCGCCTACGTCCAGCCCCAGTGGGTCGTCGACTGCGTCAACAAGAACACCCTCCTCCCCGCCGATGACTACAAGCCGGGCGCGGTCCTCCCGCCTCACTTGTCGCCGTTTGTCGACGAGGACGAGGTGCGCGAGCGCGGCGGTTACGTCCCGGCCGAGGCGGGCGGCGCCGAGGTCGAGATGGGCAGCGACGACGAGGTGGAGGAGGAGGAGGACGAGGCCATGGAGGAGGACGACGTCGAGGCAGCTGCGTCCGGCCCGGGACCGGCACTGCTCGCCGCTGCCGCCGACCCGACCAACGAGGAGCTGCGCCACGCCGCCGAGCTCGAGGCCGAGGCGCGCGGCGTTGCGCCGACTGTCTTTGAGGCCGAGCTCGCAGCCGAGACCAAGAAGGCCAAGAAGGCTGCGCCCAAGAAGAAGGCGGCGGCGGGCGGCAAGGCGCCGCAGCGCGACGAGCAGGACGAGATCAAGGCGTCGATGATGACCAACTCGCAGCGCCGGCTGTACAAGAAGATGGCCTACTCGCAGGACCGCAAGGCCGAGGAGACCAACAGGCTACAGGAGCGCAAGAAGCAGCTCCTCAAGCAGCAGCGCAAGGCGACCAAGTAGATCTCGTCTCAACCCGCTCCCGGTTCTCTCTCTCTCTCTTCATTCCCTCGTTGTTTCCGCGCGCGCTCTCTTCTCAGCTGGTTGTATGTGTGTAGCCCTCACCCTCGCCCCCTCGTACGTCTGCCATTCCAGATACCGCCATCAGCATGCCACCCGCGCCGCGCCCGACCGACGGCCTCTCGCTTCTTGTTCGCCCCTCGCGCGTCGCTACCAGCGCTGGTCCGCTTCCCACTGCTGCTTGGTCGTTCCGTACAAATGCGCCATGCGGTGGCCGATGGACCGGTAGGGTTGCGAGCTCACGTCGGGCGCTGGCAACCACCTGTCGTGCTCCTTGTGCTGCGCCGGACTTGCGAAGGTCAGCGCGGCGTCGACTCGCCGGTCGGTTCCCTGAACGCACCAAGCTGATCGCTTTCAAGTGGACAGACAGCATCGCCTCAATTACGTCATTTGCCGCGCGACGTGCTGTCCAGGTCGCGGCCTGTGAGGGTGCGCAAAAATGGTCAGCGACCCAACTCACGACTGAGCCTGCGCCGCGGCGACGCTGAGACGAGGGCGCACCTGGTACCTCGCCTCTAGGAGAAAGTCTGGGATACGAGGTCGACCTGCCGAGCCGCTCGACATGGCGCGCACGTGTCGCGCCCACTCGAGGATCTCGCACTGCTCCCACGGGTCGAACGAGTCCCACCACTCGCGCGAGAGGGCCTCCCACTCTGCCGACGTCGGTAGGAGTGTCCCGCCGAGGCATCTGACAAACGTCGAGTAGTCCCCTTGTCGGGCATCGTCCGAGGCGGCGTCTGGTGCTTGTGGCGCCCGTGCGCGTGTCGAGGGCTGAGTCCAGGGCTGGTGGGTGGGTGCGGGGCGAAGCGTGCCGGTGGACGCCCAGGAGCGCACTGGAGGGCGCACATCGAAGTTGGAGGCTGGTTGAGCTGGCGTCGAGCGGGAGCGGGCCAGGTAGGGAGGCGTCGACTCTGCGAGAGGCCGCAGCTCGTGGCGACGGCGCAAAGGGGAGTCGAGAGACGACATGCCTTGGTACAGACGATGCAGAAAGAGAGGTGAAGGAGATGAGAGAACGAAGCGAAAGAAAGGAAGCTCGCGGCTAGCAAACTTCTCGGCTGCAGACGTTCGTCCGTTCGCGGCGGCGTCTCCTGTGAGGCGGACAGGGGCTGCCGGACGCCGCGGGAGGCGCCTCCTGGGTTCTCCGCCCAAAGCTAGCCGACAGACGTTCGGCGCAGGTAAGTTTGGCATGAACGCGGAGCACGCTCATGCGAACGCAGCACCGCAACAGCAAGAGCCCGTTGGCAGATGCGCGTGCCAACGCAGTCGAGCCGCGCCCGTTTTCCGTCACGGCACTCGGCTGTGGACTTCGTGCAAGCCTTGAACTACATCTTTGAAGGCTGTCAGAGAGCGGCGAGACCCCTGCAGCTTCCGTGCGAGCCTCGAGGCCAGCACTGAGAGAGTAAACCCGCCGCCCGCCGCGCTCGAGCCCCGACCTCCTTCGCTCAATCCTTGTCTCGCTCACACAGTCTCCTGCAGGCCGTTCGATGAGGTCACACAGTGTGCCGCGATACTACTTCCTGCTGATGCGACGACCCTCTCTCCGCAAATGATGCACCCGCTCGCCGCTCCCGCACCCCGCTCCGTCCTCACTGCCAGCTGCGACCTGCATCCCACTCTTGCTTCGTTGTGCCGTAGATCTGCGCCATGCGGTGACCGATGGCTCGCTCGACATGCAAGCCGCTGCCAGACACGCCTGAAGCGGATGCGGCGGCTCTGCTCTGCTTCGCATGCTCGAGTGAGTCGGTGCTCGCCCCGTGGCGCGAGGTGAGCTGACGACGCACCTGCATCGATGCCAACTTGCCGATGGCGTTCATGACCTCGAGGATCCTCAGCACTTCTTCCCCTGCCGGGTCGAGCTCAAGCCTGCCCCTCAGCGCAGCGGACTGCGGACGCAGGTGGTGGTCAGCAACACCCATCGGAGCCCTCAGGTGATGCACGCACACATCGATCCTTTTCCTCCAGCAGGAACGGTGGCAACTTGACCGCGTGGCTGTCGACTTCGCCGTTGCGCACGCGCCGGACGCCTTCGGCCCAGTCGCGCACCTCGTTCTTGTCCGTCTCGTCCAGCCCGCTCCACCACTGTGAGCTCAGCACATTCCACTTGCTAGAGGTCGAGGGGAGGGTGGACTCGAGGGCCGACCGGATGTCGTAGTAAGTCGCTGGCCCACGCTCGAACGCCGAGCCTGACCTTCCGCTTGGGCCGCTCGTGAGAGAAGCATAAGCACGTGCTGCACGGCCGACCCTGCTCAGTGGGTTGGGCATGGCAGACGCCAAGGCAGAAGGAGCAAGAAGCAGAGCAGATGTGTTCGGTCAGGCGTGTGCGCAAGAGACAGTTTTTTGGGCGACAGCATCCTCCGCGCGTCCGCGGAGGCGGCCAGCACGCGCGGCCGCGCAGGGATGGTGGTCCGGACCGGGGTGTCCGAACGGCCCCTGAAGGCCTCAACGGGGCGTCCGAGGGCTCCAGAGAGCAGCCCTCACGCGACAGCCCTCGGAGAGACGGCGGCGAGCGGGACGCGAGGAGGGTTGCGCAGGACGACGTAGTCAACCCGCGACCTCTGCTTGCCCGATCTCTGGTCGTCCGCTGCTCGGCCAGCCGAGGGGGGAGCTCAAATAAAGAGCAGGAGAGCGCTGCAGCACCAGATAATCCGTGTGACGCCTCGACTGGGCGAGGAACAGGAAGAGCTCTCGGTCGATCCCTCTCTCGCCTCCATCTCGTCGCGAGACTCCCGATTGGAACAAGCGCCCTGGGTCGACTTCCTCAATACCGACTCCCAGCACCCGCACCCATGTACTTTCCTCGATGCCCGCGACATTCCTCGCCTGCCGCTCCTCGCCCTCGACGGCTCACTGCCAGGCACGGCCAGCCTCCCAGGCGTCCTTGGTCGTCCCGTAGATGCGCGCCATCCGGTGGCCGATGGCGCGTCGTGCGCTCGACGACTTGCCCAGTGCCCGGTCAGCCTGCCCGCGCTGCGAGTGAGGAAGGCGCAACCCTCAGCACGTGGCGACTCTACACCATAGATGGCTCACGGGCGCGCACCTTGTCGAGCGCCATCTTGGCGATGAGTCGCATGGCATGGACGAGTTCGTCTGCCTTGTCGACACCCGCAGATGTGCCGGGCTGCAGTCGCGGGAGGGTCAGCGCCCGTAAGCATCACGAGACCTCCTCGAGCGAGAGCACGGGCGCACCGAATCGTCTGGTTTGGCTCGGCCCTGCACGCCTCGCAGGTAAGGCGGCACTTTGGGCATCTCGTCCGCTGCGCCGTGCCGCAGGTGGTTGATCTGCTCCGCCCAGTTCATCACTTCCTCCTTCCCTGCCGTCTTGAGCGTGTTCCACCACGGCAGGTCCAGCACCTTGGCACTCCAGACCATCTCCGAGTCGGCAGGAATGCCGCGACTCTGATACAGGGTCGACTCGAGGAGGAGGAGGAAATAGCTGTGAGTGAGCGGTCGCGGGGTGGGCGAGGGCGCAGGCATCGCAGCGAGGTGCAGGAAGGAAAGGGAAAGAGACGCGGGCGCGGAATGCGCGAGGACGTGCGCCCACACAGACGCGTACCGTCCGCGGACGCCGAGACAGGAGGCGCATGCGTGGGGGTCCTCCGTTCTCAACGGACGCGGACGCGGACAGCAGGCCGAAGGGGGAGGAGACAGGGGAGGGTGTCTCGGTGGGCGGCGACACGCAGGGAAGAGGCGCGGGAGGGCAGGACGAGGCGCACAAGCGAAGGGCAGCGTGGATGGCGGGGCGAAGCGGAAGCGAAGGAGCGAGAGCGGAGGGTCGAAACCAGACGAGCGTGTGCGTGGGGAGGCGACTGCGCGATTCCTTCTTCCACCTCTGCATGCCTCGAGTCCGTCCCCACAGCCTCCACCACGGTGCCCATCACCGCCATGCGTTCTCGGCCGCCCACCGCTCCGGCGTTGTCCCGTACCTCGTCGCCACGCGCCCCGTGATGCCACTGCGCGGCGCCGGCTTCGCGAGGGACCGCTCTGCCCACGCGCGCTGTGCGTGGAGGACAGGTCTCAGCGTAGCGCACGTCGGGAGAGCAGGTGGAGGAAGGAAGGAGAGGGTGCGGACGAGCTTGTCGATGTCGTCCGAGACGGCCTTGAGGGCGGCGCGCCACTCGTTGTGCTGCGCAGTTGCCCAGCGCAGCGCGGTCAGCTGTGGCGACCCTGTTCGGAGCAGAGCAGAGAAGAAGACGCACCGTGGCCAGGAACTTCTCCGGCAGGGCAGGCAACCCTGCGCCCGGGACGGCGCGCGCAAACGTCCACAGGGCGTCGACCCAGTTGAGGAGCTCGTGCTGTTCCTTCTCCGTCAGGTTCTCGTAATCGATGCGGGAGAATGTCGTCTTTGCGTCGCTGAGCATGTGCCCCGCAGTCGACTGCGACCCGAACGCCGCCTCGAGCACGTCGTCGACGGTGTGGAGCTTGAAGGGTCCGGCGCGGGGAGCCATGCGGTGACTTTGAACTGAAAGAGGTGGTGGGAGCGCAGGCAGAGAAGACAGGAAGACGAGAGAAGAGCGACAGCAGCGGGAGAGCGAGAAAAAGAGACGCAAGCGGAGCCCGCGTGGCGGCGGCGACGACAGAAGGGAAGTCCGCGGAGCCGGCAGCAGACACCGAGGCGCGAGCGTACCATCCGCGGGCGCGCAAGCCTCTCCTCTCCTCTCCTCTCTCCGCCGGTCAGGCACCCGCCCGCACGCGCGCGCAAGTCGGACCGCGTTGCCGCCTCCGCCTCCGGCTCACCTCCCCTTGACGACGAACCCGGCCGCGCGCCGCCCTACCTCGCCGACGACGGCGCCGCCGACGGTCCCGACGAGGTCGCGCGCCTTGCCCAAGCCTTCGAGCACGGTCGCGACTGCGCCCCATGCTCCTGCGCCCGCCGCAGGGTCAGGGTGAGGGCCCGCGCCCATCGGCGAAGAAGAAGAAGAGCCCGACCCCGACCCGGCCTGGCCCATGACGAGCCTCTTGAGGGGCTCCAACTCGTTGAGGACCTCGACGCCCGTGCTCCTCGCCCAGACACTGACCCTGTCAGTCCTCGCGTACAGGCTCGCGAGGTGGTCACACGCGCTGAGGACGGCGTGGTTGCGGGCGTAGCGCTCGCGCGGGTACGGCGTGAGGCCGAGGTACGCGCCGAGGTCTGCGCCCTGTCGTGCGCGTCGCGCGAGAAGCGCGGCGAGGGCCGCCGCGTCGGCGAGGCCGAGGTTGAGGCCCTGACCCGCGAGGGGGTGCACCGTGTGGGCTGCGTCGCCGACGAGGACGGTGCGGGTGTCTTGCGCGACGGCGGGGGACGCGGGCGTGCGCGCGGGGAGGCCGAGGTAGGACGACGTGTGCGAGAGGCGGAGCGGGAAGGACGCGACGCTCGAGGGTTGGATGGAGCGGACGGAGGGCGGGAGGGCGGGCGAGGGCGTCGAGGGGTCGTACGTCGCCTGCGAGTGCGCGAGCAGCGCGGCCTGGAGCTGGGAGATCATGGCCGGCGAGTCGTAAGACGGTGGAGGCGGCGCGGGGGCGCCCGGGGCGGGTCGCGGCGGGAGGATGGCCTCGAGGAAGGAGCGCAGCTGCTCGTAGGGGAGGGTGAAGGCCGCCGTGACGAGGTGGGGCAGGACGTCGAGCGGCAGAGACTTGATCACGGCGGCGTACTCGGGCGTCGTCGACCACACGAGCGACGCGTGCGTGTCGGAGAGCTGCGTCGGGCGAACGGGGGTCAGTCCTCGCCGTCGGGGCGAATCTCGAGAGGGAGCACGACGCACCGGCAGGAAGGCGATCGGGCCCTCGGGAAGGAAGCGCTGCCACCCGGTGCTCATGCCCTCGCCCGGCACCGTCGAGTCGACAGCCAGCGTCGCGACGATGCCCTGGCGGTCGTACGGCCACCCGAACGTGTCGATCTTGGAGAACGTCTTGACGGGCGAGTTGGCCCCGTCTGCGCCAATCTGCGCGTATCGTACGAGAGTGAGATCGAGCCGAAGGAGAGAGAGACAACAAGGCGCGAACGTACCAGCAGCCTCGCGCGCAGTTTCCTCCCCGCGCCCGTCTCGCCCTTGCCCCTGACGGTGACAACCGGCCAGCCCCCTTCGCCCTTGTCGATGCCCTCGACGCGCTTCCCCTCGAGGAGTTCAACGCGCGCTCCGCGTTCGCGGACGCACTCGTCGATGCGGCGCAGGGCCGCGCGCTGGAGGTTGAGGTTCTCGAGCATGGTGCTCATGTGGGCGCGGCGCGGGCGCAGGGCCGAGGCGAAGGCGGCGTCCCAGGCGTCGTCGGGGGTGTCGGGTGGGGAGGAGGAGGAGGGAGGGGCGCCGCCGCCGGGGGTGGAGGGGAGGAGGGGCGACGCAAACTCGATGCGGGCGTCCGAGAGGCCGTCCCACACCTGCAGTTCGTCGAGCTGCCGCGTGCGCGAGTGGTCGACATGGGCCCAGATGCCGGCGCGGGCGAGCCAGCGGGCGTTGTCGGCCGTGATGGAGCTGACGCGGTTGCTGTAGGTGGTCGGGGTCGGGTCCCACGCGCGGATGGGGGCGAGGGGCCCTCCCTCGATGAGGGTGATCGAGTGGGTGCTGGCGATGTGGTCGTCCGAGGCTGGGTTGGCGTGTGCGTTAGTGAGGGCGATGGTCAGGGAGGAAGAGTCGGCGATCGAGCTGATGAGGAGGGGAGGAGACGAGACGCACCGAGGGCAGCAGCGAGGGTCAGTCCTGCGGGACCTCCACCGACGATGACGAGGTCGTGGTCCTCTTCCGAGCGGTCAAAGCCCAGAGGTTCATCGGGAGGAGGAGGCTGCGTGGTGGTGGTGGTGGTGGTGGTGGTGGATGACGGGGAGGTGGAGCGCGAGAACCACCCGAGGGACCTGGTGAGGGCGTGGGTCGGGGTGCGTGTGCGTGCGGTGCGCGTCAATGCGCCTGCTGCAGTGGACGAGAGCAGCATGCCCAGGGGTAGTGGTGGGTGGCAAGCCGTGCAAGAAATGTGGGGTAACGCGCGAGGAGTCAAGCGAGGGGGAAAGGGGGGCGGCTCAACTTCTTTCTCGCCTCTCCTTCCCCCATCCACTGCCGTCTCCTGGTCAGTCCTGCACTCGTTCACCCGCATCTCACCCCCTATCGCACGCTCACACACCCCCGTCCCAACCCCCTTCCCCCTTGCCGTACCCCAACCCCCTCCCGCCCGCTATCTCCCGCTCCGCGCCGCACTTTAGCCCCCATGTCGTCCTCCGCCGCACCCAAGGGCCGCGTCCTCCTCGCCTACTCGGGTGGCCTCGACACGTCGTGCATCCTCGCATGGCTCATCGAACAGGGCTACGAGGTCATCGCCTTCATGGCCGACGTCGGCCAGGAGGAGGACTTTGAGGCCGCCCGCGTAAAGGCCCTCAAGGTCGGCGCAAAGAAGTTTGTCCTCGCAGACTGCCGCAAGGAGTTTGTCGAGCACCTCATCTACCCCTCGGTCCAGGCAAACTGCATCTACGAGGTGCGACTCGCCCATCCCCCTCTCTCTCTCCCCCCACCCCACCCGACTTGGCTCCCCTCCGCCTCCTACAGTCACCCGCTGACACCCCCGCGCCACGCAACCTTCTCCCAACCAGGGCGTCTACCTCCTCGGCACCTCGCTCGCGCGCCCCGTCATTGCCCGCGCCATGATGGACGTCGTCGTCGAGGAAGAGTGCCAGTTTGTGTCGCACGGCTGCACGGGCAAGGGCAACGACCAGGTCCGGTTCGAGCTCGCCTTCTACGCCCTCCAGCCCGACATCAAGGTCATCGCCCCGTGGCGCGACCCCGTCTTCTACGAGCGCTTTGCCGGCCGCCAGGCCCTCCTCGACTTTGCCGCCGACAAGGGCATCCCCGTCTTCCAGACGGCGGCCAAGCCCTGGTCGACCGACGAGAACCTGTTCCACATCTCGTACGAGGCCGGCATCCTCGAGGACCCGGACACGACCCCGCCCGCCGACATGTGGAAGCTAATCAACGGCCTCGACAAGTGCCCGACGACCCCGGAGCGCATCTCGATCACGTTCAAGAAGGGCATCCCCGTGTCGCTCCTGATCCACCCGGACGGCACCGACGCGGTCCCGAGCAAGGAGGGCAAGGAGGTGACCGACCCGGTCGACATCTTCCTGACCCTCAACGCCCTCGCCCGCAAGCACGGCATCGGCCGCATCGACATTGTCGAGAACCGCTTCATCGGCGTCAAGAGCCGCGGGTGCTACGAGAGCCCCGGCGCGACCATCCTCCGCAAGGCCCACATGGACCTCGAGGGCCTCGTCGTCGACCGCAACGTGCGCGCGCTCCGCGACAGCTTTGTCACGACCGAGCTGTCCAAGATCCTGTACAACGGTGCGTGCCTCGTCTCGTCTCGGGGAGGGGGGCCTTGCGTCCTCGTGGCGGGTGCTCACGACGAAACGCGAACTGACCGTCGTGTCCTCCTCATCCTCTCCCCGGCGCCCGTCTCCGTCTTTCCTTCCTCACCCCGCTCTCCTCCCTCGCACCGCTCCCATCCGCGCACTCCACTCCCACCCCCAGGCTACTGGTTCTCCCCCGAGCGCGAGTTTGTCCAGTCGTGCCTCGCAAAGTCGCAAGAGACGGTCAACGGCCGGGTCCGCCTCGCCCTCATCATGGGCAACGTCATCGTCGAGGGCCGCATGAGCGAGTCCGAGGCCCTGTACGACGCCGAGCAGGTCTCGATGGACTCGGTCACCAACTTTGACCCGAGCGCGACGACGTGCGTTTTTCTTTTTTCTTTCTTTTTTGGGTCCCTCTCTGTCTGGGTCCCTCGTGCGAGCGCCCGGGCGGAACAGCGCACTGACGCCCCCTCGCTCGCAGTGGTTTCATCGCGATCGAGTCGATCCGCCTGCGCAAGTGGGGCGAGGCGCGCCTCGCCAACGGCGGCACCGTCAAGCCCGAGTCGGTCTATGCCGCGCCCACCCAGCTCTGAGGGCGAGGTGCCGGCCGCGTCTCTTGGTAGATAGGGTTCTCTCCCCGTGTGTGCGGGGGAGAGGGGTGTGTGTATGAGTGCGTGTTTTGTGGCCCCCCTCGCCTCTCTCGCGAGCTCCCTCGCACTCGCTTCTTCTTCGGGCGCAGTCGCTGTACTCCGCGGGCTTCGCGGCGTCCCTGCAGCGCAGGCACAGGAGAGTTGCTCGCTTCTCTGTCTTTCGATGCCGCGGTGCCGCGTCGCCCGCGGCCCAGCTTGCGGCTCACGCGACTGTGCTTCGCCTGCGCTTCGGTCTCCTGTCCGACTTCGGCTGCGGACACTCCTGTCTGCCCACAGTTCCGCCTTCTCCGGTCTCGTGTCTGCGGGTGCGTGCGCTGCTGCATCTGGGCCTCTCGGAGGTGCCCCGTGCGACGTCCGCGCCCGCGCCTCAACGCCCTCGGTCCTGTGCTGTCGCCTGCTCTCCCTCCCTCCTACCCCAGCTCCGTGCCACCCGCTCGGTCGACCATGTTCAACGCCTTGGGCCAGCTGCGCCGCGCCGTTTCGCCCGCGCCGAGTACGGCATCGACGTCCTCGCCCGCGTCGTCCAGCAAAGCCTACGCCAAGCTGCGCAAGCGACTAGAGGCCACGATCGAGGACTGCCGGCCAGAGTGGGGCGTTCTGAGCCCGGAGTGGTTCGCGGCACTGGGCGAGGCGGAGCAGCGGGAGGTCCTCGCGTGGGCAAAGAGGGTGTCGGCTCTGCGGGGCGGGACGGCGACGCAGAGCCCTCACGTGCCGCGGTTCCTCGAGCACGAGCTGGTGCGCCCCCTTGTCCGCCTGCGTAGCCAAGACGTCTGCTCACGTCTCGCCCGAGCTGCGCAGGCACCCGCCCGCAGGCTCAGCACCACCGCCGCCGGTGCAGGCGCAGCCGCTCAGAGACAGACACGAGCCGACAGAGTGCTCGCCGAAACGATGCTCGAGATCAACAATGTGGCGCAGGAGAAGGTGCGGTCGGATTTCCGCCCTGGCCGACGGAGAGCTCAGGCTCGCGCGCCGCACCTCGCTCACACGAGGCATGCGCGCTCGCAGAGCGGCACCGCTGCGCACTCACTCGGCGTGCATCCCCACGGACGGCGCGAGATCGGGCACCGGATGGCGCAGATCTACGGAACGACCAAGCGCGAGTGGGAGGCGGGGAGGAGCTGGCAGTGAGGCGTGCGGGGCCGTGCGCGAGGGAGGGTGCGCAGGGAGGGGACGCTTCAGCGGAGAGGAGGAGCTCGTCACCAGTGTGTACTTTGCTAACGGTGACATTGCGGTGCCCTGTGCGCCCGTCGACAGATTAGCAGGTTTGACGACGCCGCGGAATTGTCGAGCTTTTGCAGCAGAGACGCCTTTTCTTGCTCCATGTGCGCGGCTGTCTCAATCGGGGAGCCGGCTGGAAACGACGCTGTGGAGTTCAGCCCAACACGAAGGCGCACTCGGACGAGGCAAACAGGCTCTAGGCGGGGACGGCGTCGACTGCGTCGTGCCACCTGCAGCGCGTCTTCTCCTCAGCGCTTCTGCGTGTCCCCCCTTCCGCCGCTCGCCGGCACCGCCCTCGGGAGCGACTCAGGAGTGAACTGACTCAGAGGGTCTTCAAACGGCCGGCGTACTTGTGCGTCCCCGGGAGGTCCCCCCCTGACGGCGTCTCCGCTCGAACCCCTCCCGGCCTCCTATCACCCCTGGACTCGTCCCACCCACCGCCCTTCTTCCTTCGCCGTGGTTGTCAAAGCCAGAGCATGTCTAGGCCAGAGACAAGCTCGCACTGGCTGCGCCTGCCCCGTCGTTCCAGTTCCAGCGGCACCTCCCCGGCCGCGTCCATTCGTTCGCGCCCGCGCTCTCGCAGCGGCTTCGACCTCAGCGACTACAGGCACTTGCTGTCTCTCCTCCTCTCGACCATCCCAGCCGACTCGAAGAAGTGGCGCCTGCTCACCCAGGCCTGGTGGGACAAGCTGGACGACGACCAGAGAAAGCAGGTCACCGGGTGGGCCGAGCACGTGAGGGCCTACAGCCACGACGAGGTGCACGTCAAGCCCGAAGTGCCCCCGTACCTCGTCAACGCGCGGGACTACGTGCGTCATCGCGACTGCCCCGTTGGAGCGCCGGACGCTGACGAGAGCGCTCCCTGGCATCTCCGCAGGCGCCGACGTCTGACGCGCGGAGAACGGCCGACAAGCTCGTCGCGGCCATGGTCAGCATCAACAACAAGTCCCAAGCCAAGGTGCGCTGCGACGTATCCTCGCCCGAGTGAAGCGGGGGCGGACCCGCACAAGCGACTGATCTCGTGCCCGCGCGCGCTCGCGCAGCACGACGCGTACTACACCGCTGCGCACTCGCTCGGCGTGCATCCGCACGGACGGCGCGAGATCGGGCACCGGATGGCGCAGATCTATGGGACGACGAAGCGCGAATGGGAGGCGGGGAGGAGCTGGCAGTGAGGGGCCGAGCGGGGACAGAATTGCTGCTCGAGGCTGGACCTGTGTATTGTCAGTGCGTGTTCGTGTTGAGGACCCGCGGCCAGCGAGATCAGATCGAAGACAAGCCTCAACAGCGCGAACGAGCGAGTGAGCGAGAGCTGGGCAGGCGCTGCGTCCACACGAGGGCTAGGCGCAACGTCGACAGCGAGAAGGGGGTTTACCGCGGGGAAAGAAAAGAAGCACTACAGAGTGACGGAGGACGGAATGCTGAGACTGCCGCGCGAAATAGGGGAGAGGTGTGCGAGGGAGGAGGAGAGTGGAAAGGCGGGGAGGGGCGACTTTTGCGGGGGAGAGGGTCAAGGGCGAGGGGTCCGACGGAGTGTGACGTCGAGGATTGCTCGCTCACGAGCGGTAGTCTGCGCGGGATGTCCGGGTCAGCATCCGAGCAGAACCCAGCGAGAGCGAGTGCCCGAGACAAAGAGAGTCAGGACGCACCGGCGTTGATCGAGATGTACTCGTGCGACAGGTCACAGGTCCAGTACGTCGCCTTCTCGTCGCCGAGCCCCAGCTCGATGACGATCTCGATGTCCTCCTCCGCGAGGATCTCGCTCGCGCGGTGTTCGTCGACCTGTTCGGGCTCGCCATTGACGAGGAGCTTGAGCGGCGCGGACCCGTCCTGCGGCAGCATCGAGACCGAGACCTTCGACGGCTCGATCGCGAAGGGCGGCTGAGAGTAGCCGACGGCGCAGAGGATGCGGCCCCAGTTGGCGTCCTCGCCGTGGAGGGCGCACTTGACGAGCGACGAGGTCGACACGGTCGAGGCGATCTTGTGCGCACCCTCGTACGACGGCGCGCCCTGTTGATCAGTCGACAAGGGGTCAGCACGGCGTGACGAGTCCCCCAGGGAACGGCGGAAAGAGACAGCCAAGAACGCACCTGGACGATCACCTTGACAAACTTCTCGGCACCCTCGCCATCGCGGACGACGAGCTGAGCGAGCTCGGCCGCGAACGACGTGAGCTCGTCGCGGAACTTGACAAACTCTTCGGGCGTCTTGGCCTCGGAGATCTCGCTCATGCCGCTCGCGCCGTTGGCGAGGGCGACGACCGTGTCGTTGGTGCTCATGTCGCCGTCGACCGAGATCGAGTTGAACGAGCGATCGACCGCGTACGTGAGGGCGCTCTGGAGCGCGGCGGGCTCGACCGCAGCGTCGGTCGCGATGACGCCGAGCATGGTCGCGTGCGGCGGGCCGGCGGGGCGAGGTGCGGGCGGGCCCATGTTGGGGTGGATCATGCCCGCTCCCTTGTCAATCCCGACCATGCGCACCTCCTTGCCCGCGAGCTGGAACGTCCGCGTCCGCAGCTTGGGGAACGTGTCGGTCGTCATGAAGGCCCGCGCGCAGTCGCTCCACGCGTTGAAGTTGCTCGCGAGCGTCGCCGTGCTCGCTTCGATGCCCTGCAGGATCTTGGCGATGGGCAAGAGCTGGCCGATGACGCCCGTGCTCATGACGAGTGTGCCCGTGCCGCTGCTCGACGACGAGGCCGAGAGGAACGAGTCGAGCTGGTCCGACATGGCCTTGGCGTCTGCGAGTCCCTGCGTGCCCGTCACGGCGTTGGCGCACCCGCTGTTGACGACGAGGCCACGCGCGACACCCTTGCCGCGCGCGAGGACATCCTGCGAGACGACGACGGGCGCGGCGACGAAGGCGTTGCGGGTGAACGTGCCTGCGGCAGAGCACGGGCGATCCGAGATGATGACGGCGAGGTCGAGCTTTGCGCGGTCCTTCTTGACGCCGCAGTGGAGCCCCGTTGCGAGAAAGCCGTGAGGAAACTTGGTCGGGGTCGACGAAGGGTCGAGGGTGAAGCGGTTCGCCTTGCTCTGCGCGGGCGGGCCTGAAGGGGTGGGAGGGGTAGAGCCTGTCGGTGATGGTGCGGACGAGCTCGCCGGGGGTGCGGTCGCTGCAGGTGGGGGCGTCGGAGGCGAGGCCGGGTGGAATGCGGCGGGGGAAGACGAGAAGAGGCGGGCGGCAGCGGGTGCGAGCGCCGCCTTCAAAGGCAACGCGGCCTTGGTCAGTCCTGCCATGCGAGCTCTCGTTCGATCTCCTGTGCGCCAAGCCGGTGTTGAGGAGGAACGCGAGGCAAGATCCGACGCCGCTGTCCTCTTGAGTCTCGGTTGTCGCCCCTCCATCACCTCTCAAAGCTCCCAGCTTGGTTCTGCTTGCGTGCTTGGCGCTTCGATAGTCACTGCGACCCTCCTCCTGCTCGTCCCAGGCTGTCGCGTGCTCGCCTTGCTCCCTTGACCTTGAATCTCCCCACCTTCATCTCCCTCAACTCGACTTGTCTGGGGCAGGCCTCCCTTGCGGTGCACAATCCCCGAAGGCCCATTCAGACATACTCGTCGACGCCACTACGCTGTGACCGACGTCGATCGCTACGTGTCGGCTCTTGACGACGCGTTCGCCGACAGCACTCACGCGCTGCACGGCCCCTCGCGGTGAGCACACCGGCGCCCCTCCCCTTCCTTGCCCTACAGCTTACCTGGTGACCGGCTGGGCGGCGCCGTCTCCGCGCACTTCGGACTCGCCGCCTACGCCGGCGCTCTGGGCCACCTGCGCTGACCTGCGCATCGCTCCTCTCAAGCGCCGCTCACGCTTGGTGCCTGGGCGCCGCACCCAATGCTCAGAGGTTTGACTGTAACTTCTGTGCGCTCCTGCGTGCTGATCTTACCCCTCGTTGGCTTTGCACGATGAGGCGCAGGCTCCGGTGCCGACGTCCGGCCCAGCAGGCCGCCACGCAGATTGCCTGTGCGCCCCTGACTTGCCGAGCCGCGCGTCCACCTCGCCCTCTCCCAGTGGAGCAAGTCGACGTAAGCATGGAGGCAGGCAGGATGAGAGGGGTGCGCGAGGGAGGCAGTCGACGGGCGCACGAAGGGCCTCGCGCAGCGCGGCTGCAAGATACAACCCGGCTGGACGTGCAGCTTGTGAGAGGATCCAGAACGCCATGCAACGCGCAGAAACAGCGGGGACCCAACGGCACTGTCGAGAGGAAAGCAGAGAGAGCCCTTGGAGAGCCCGGCTCGCTCCCTTGACTTCACCACCCCACTTCGCACCCGCTTTTGGGCAAGTGCTTGCTGCTGCTGCGATCCTGACGCCCTGAAAGTGCCCAACGACTCGCAGCCAGCCACTGCGACGCCGTCTCCCACTCGCGCCTCTGCCTCCCCCACCTCGACTCTCACCTCGCTTCGTCACCGCCACACGCGTCTCGGTAGGCTGCGTGCAGCTCACACAAGCTCCTAAAGAGTGCTAAAGAGCCCCGCAAGGTCATCTGGCTCCGGCTCCCGAGCTAGCAGGCGAGTTCGAGCTCCGTCGCGGTGAGTGCGCTCTCCTCTCTACTGGCCCCTGCTGTGCTCGAGCTGACCCGCGAGCGCTCGTCGTGCAGTCTGTCTGCCACTAAATCAGGCCTACTGCGCCCAGAGGCGTCTAAGCGGCGACCTCGCACGAACCCGCCTTCCTCCCCGTCAGTTGACAATTCATAACGAGACTTGGTGAGCTCACTGTGCTGACGAGACCTTTACCGTGCGTGCTTGTGGACGCAGACACGCGCTAGGCATCGTCAAGGCAAAGCGGCTGGCAACCAACCCACTCCTGCGCCTGGACCTCCCGAAGCGCTTCTCGTCGCCATGTCGGCCGTGCGCGAGTTCGAGAGCATCTGCGCCAAACTCGAGTCGGACAAGCTCAAGGAGCGAGCCGAGGGCGTGTCCCGCTTCCGCGACTTCCTCGCCCTCAAGCGCAACGTCAACGCCGTCACGAACAGCTCGCACTCGTGGCTGCAGACGCTCCAGCTCCTCTTCTCGATCGTCATCAAGGAGCGCAACGCGTCGCTGCTGAAGCGCTCGACGACGGCCGACAAGCGCCTCGACGACGCGGCGCAGCTCGTCCGAGTCCTGGTCGAGAAGGTGCACCGCGTCGTGTCGCGCAAGACGGCCAAGGCGATCGTCGCGCACCTCACGCAGACGAGCGCCGTCCAGGGCAAGCTCCAGGCGTACGCCTTGACGTACATGAAAGCGCTCCGCACCGTCCTCGCCTATCCACCGCACGTCGAGCACCTCGACGAGCGCCAGTGGACCGACATCGTCACGCTGTCCTTCTCGGCCATCCTGGGCGACAAAATCAAGATTGGGCAAGACTTTGTCGACGACGCGGCGATGGACATTGACGAAGACGAGGAGCTTGGTGGCGCCCTCCGCGCCGGGCCGGACGAGGAGATGGCGCACCCGTCGACGACTCGCCGCACGGCTAACCCGACAGAGATCGAGCTCATGGGCGTCATCGAGGTCGTGTTCCGCTCCAAGTCGTCCCCCTTCCTCATGTACGCCCAGGCCATCTTCCGCAAGTTCCTGCGCTTCTTCCGCCTCTTCCCCGCCGAGACGACGGCGCACCTGTCGGCGCTCGTCGCGCTCAACCGTGTCTTCGCCGAGGTCGACCTCAATGACCAGCGCTCGATGCGTCGCATCGGTACGCACCTGTGGCGGCACATCCTCGCCCTCTGGTCGACCAAGAGCGCCTCGCTCAAGGAGCAGGTCGTCATGGCCCTCCGCTACCTCTTCCCCTTTGTCGTCCCGCCACCGCTTCGCAGCTCGACCGACGGCGGCGGCAGCGCGAACGGCGCCGGCCTCGCGGGCGACCTCGCTGCAATCGCGCGCGCCAAGGAGCTGTACGAGGCGGTCCTCTCCGAGCCGACGATCCGTTGGCGAGACGCCTACGTCCTGCACCTCGACACGCTGCGGATAGGGCTCCCTCCCCTAGAGGAGCACGACGCGAGGGCGTACCACGGCAGGACGTTCCGCCTTGGCCAGGGCTTTGACGACAAGCACGCTGTCGCGTGGGGAGTCATCGAGCTCGGAGCGGACGCACTCGCGCGCATCTATGAGGTCGAGGATGCCGTCGGGGCTCAGGGAGATGTCGAGGAGATGATGTCGCCGACGAAACGGGGCAAGAGGAGGAAGGTGCGTCCGCTCTTCTCCCTCTCTCCAGCCTCACGAGGAGATGCTCACGCCCACGTGCCCACAGACTGAGGACCCGCTCTCGGTCCTGCTTGATTCGCTGTCCGACTCGACTCTGCCGTCCCAGGTCATCTCCCTCCGGCTCCAGGTCCTCCTCTTCCTCGTCGACCGGCACTGGGCGGCGCTCGACCCCGAAGCCTGCCAGCGCATCTTCAACGCGCTCGCCCACCTCTTGCCCCACGCGGACCCTCACGTCGAACGCTGGGCGTTGATGGCTGTCGCTGCGGTCGCGCACGCCGGTCTGCCGCTCGAGCACGCGTCGGGCAGCTTCTCGCCCACGCGTCGCAAGCGCGATAGGACAGCCTCGTCGCCGTGGGACCCGCTCTGGCTCCTCGTGCAGCGCAAGCTCGCGACGCCCGAGGTGTGCCGCGCCGCCGCGCACGTCGGCAACGTCCTCCTCGCGCATGACCGCGTCGGCCCCGCGGCGCTCGCCGACTCAATCGAGGCGTTCGCACGCGATGTCGACGTGCAGGGCGGAGCCAACTTCCCCTCGGATGCGGTCTGCCTCTTCTTCGAGTGGACGCTGGCCATCGCCACGAGTGACGCGCGCCTCGTCCGCTTGCACCTCGCCGACAAGGTTCTCAGGTGGCTCACCAGCTCGTGGTCTCCGCTCGACGGTGTGTTGCGCGCACACTCGTTCGGGCAGAGTCGCCCGCACGCCGACCCGCTCTCGCTCGACGGGCTCGTGTCGCTCATCGCGCGCCTGTCGGGCATCTCGTCCGTCCCGCGCGTCACGTACGACGCGGTCGTGCCCGACTGCGCCATCGCGAGCATGGCGCTCGAGCTCAGCGAGACTGCCCGCATCCGCGACTACCTCGAGGCGCGCGTCCCGACGTACGACCGCGGTAGCGACTCGAAGGGCCGGGGCGCCGAGGCGCCATGGCGCACGCCGAGCAGCTACGACGCGAAGGGAGGCGCGCCGGAGGACCTCGAGCACTCGACGCCGAGAAAGGTCAGCGGGTGGTTGCTCCGCACGCTCAAGGGCTTGCTCAACGGTACGGGCGAGTCGTTGTGGACCACCATGCCTGTCGCACAGGCGCGACGCTGCCTCGACCTTGCAGCGCTCGCGCTCGTTGTCGAGGGTGTCTACGCCCTGCACCGCATCCCGTCGACCAAGCCGTCGATCCGTGCCGCACGCGACATGCTCACCAACCTCGCGCCGACCCTGACGCTCAAGAAGTGGCAGCCGAGCGAGCGCGCCCTCCTCGTCGGCGCGCTGAGTCCCATCCTCGTCTCCATCCCACACCGCCCTTCCGTCGAGTACCCCGTCCTCCTCGACCCTGGCATCGCTTCGGGCGTGCCTCGCCACCTCCTCCCAGTGCGCAAGCGCGACTCGACGGCGCTCGACCTCGACTCGCCCGAAATGGACCTCTTGCGCGCCATCTGGAGGAACGAAGACACGCGACAGGCGCTTGACGAGGTCCTCTCCGCGCTGCGCTTCATCATGAGCGCCGAGGTCGACGCTTCCCCTCCTCAGTCGACCGCCGACGCCGCGCCCGCGTCCTTCGCCTTCACGCAGGCGCCGCCAACGACGCAAGCGAGCCAGCGCATCCGCGAGCTCGAACAGACCCAGCGCGCGGACGACTTTGGCGAGTCGCGTGGCAGCGGGGGGAGCAGCGCGCGCGCGACGCAGGCGAGCGGGTCGGGCGGAGGAGGAGGCGGGGACGGGACGGCGGGTGACGGCCGCGCGGGCGCGGCGACCATCTCGATGTGCGTCAAGGGCTTCATCTCTGCCGAGATGGCCGCTTCGGGGACAGCGCGCCCTGTCCGCCTGCAGGAGGTCGTCGACGCCCTCATTGCAGCAGCGAGCGGTGAGGACTCGATCGTCATTGCCGAGGAGGCCTTCGCCGCTGCGCACGCCGGGCTCGCAACATTCGGGCTCGCGCAAGCCGAGGCGGTCCTGCAGCACCTCGGCGAGACCCTCCTGCCCGACTACCGCTACGCCCGCGACGAGCGGTTCGCGCGCATCGTCCTGCGCTTCCTCGAGTGCACGTCGCAGCACTGGGTCATCGCCGACGACGAGTCCAAGGAGGACTTTGCGCGCGACGCGAGGACGCTCTGCTCGTGGTTCGTCAACGGCCTGCGCAAGAAGGTCTTTGCCGCCTGGCGCGTCCGGCTCCAGGTACGTGCCCTCTCCTTCCCCGCCGGGCTCGCCTCCCTCGCCCCCTGACCTGCAAGCCACTGCAGTTCACCGCCTTCCTCGACAGGTACCTCGAGCTTGACCGCGCCCTGCAGTACTGGGACCTCGAAGGCCGCGCGCCCCGGTCCGAGGACGGGCGAGTCATCGCGCCGCCAGCCATCATCCCCTTCATGCTCGACGACGCCGACTTCCGCGTGCGGTTCAGGGCAACGACGTCGACGGCCAACCTCTTCAACCTGTCGGCCGAGCTAGGCGCCAACGAGGACGTCCTGTTCGCAGACGTGCGCGACAACATGGTCAGCAACGTCTCGGAGAGCGAGCGCATGCTCACCCAGATCCTGTGCAACGCCAACCTCGTCATCGTGACCGCCACTCGCCGCCGCGCGCCGTACCAGCTCCTCATCCGCACGTGCAGCCACAGCCCCGAGCTCGCGCCCATCGTCATTGCCACGCTCGAGGGCGTCGCGACTCGGCTCGGGTTCGACTCGCTCGCGGACCTGTACCTCACGTACGCGCGCTACTTCACGTGGAGCGAGGTGCGCAACGCGAAGAACAAGCCCGGGACCGACATCGTGCACAGCCTGCCGTACCGCGCGTGCGGCTTCCCGACGCTGCGCGAGGCGCGCAAGGCCGACTTTGCCGCAACGGCGAGCTGGCTCCTCCAGTTCGACGAGGACCCCGTCTTTGCGACGCTGTGCGATGTACTCAAGCGCACGGCGCAGCAGGGGCGCCTCGACTGCTTCAGCGAGACGGTCGCGTTGCGCAGCATCCGCTTTCACGTGGAGAACGAGGTCGCGGGCCTGCCCGTACCGCCCAACGAGCTCGAGCGCCAAGTTGCCGAGCTCGCCGCCGCGGCCGGAGCCGCCGACGCGCACGAGCAGGACCAGCTCGTCGCAACGAGCGTCGACGAGATCCTCGCCGAGATCCTCTCGGTCACGTTTGCCCCCATCTGGCCCTCGACGGGCGAGCTGCCGGCACTGCAGCACGACAAGCACGCCGCCGAGGCGTTCAGGAGCATCCTGGCCCTGCGTGTCGACATCGTCTTCCGGTCCGAGCCGCCCCCGCCGCACTGGCGCCCTGAGCAGACGGTCACATCGATCGCTTGGCTCGACAAGGCTGGGCGCAAGGCGCTCGCCAACCCCGCCGTCGTCTTTGCGGTCGTCAACAGCCTCCTCGGCCGCATCCACCGCGCCGTCTTTGTTGACGAGCAGCGCCGTCAGCTCGTCAACTTGGCGCTCATCCTCGCGCTCGCTCACCGCACCGTGTCGAACCCGGCCATCCTCGCGGCAGTCGCACACGGCTTGACGACCCTCCTCGCGCGCGTCGACATCGCCGACCTCGTCTCGAGCATGCTCCGCTGGACGCTTCAGGCGTTCCACCGGCTGCTCGACCTCCAGGCCAAGGTCGCTGCGCCCTTCCAGACGGCCTTCTGCGAGCAGCTCGTACGCATCGCCTATGCACTCCGGCCGCTACAAGCCCTCGTCGCCGACACTGAGGCCGCGACGATGGTCGACGAGTTGCGGTCGGAAGCCGACTTGGCCTTGAAGCGCCTCGCCAGCGCGGAGGAGCCAACGCTCACCGAGGCGGCCCTCCTTTGGCCTCGCTCGCTCTTCAACATCGAGTCGCTCAACTTTGACGCCCTCACGGCTGCCGTCGCGTCGTCGTTCGCCCCGGTGAGCAAGTTCAGCCTCGTGTCGCCGTTGAGGCAGCACCCGGCCTACGCAGCGTTCCTCGCTCAGGGCGGCGGCAGCAGTCGCCTCGCCTGGCACTTCTTGGACGCCCTGTCGCCGCGGGACGAGCCTCACGCCGACGACTGTCTCGCGTTCGCCGACTTCCTCTTCGACGCCAAGGGCCGGGTGCAGGCGCCGAGCGTGGACGAGCCCGACGTCAACCGCGCCGAGACGAACGACACAGCCGACCCACCGAACGAGCAGGGCATCAAGAAGCTCATCGCAGCGCACGTCCTCGGCCGACTCGCCGACTCGGACCGCAAGCTCGTCCAGGCGGCGTTCGACTCGGCGCGTCTAGTATTCAGCTCGCCTGGCAACGTCGCCGCGCTCTTCCCCAAGGACGCGTCGCCGATGTCGACACTCGCGGCTTTCTTCGCCGATCCGTCGCTGCAGCGCTCGCGCCGCCTCCGGAGGCGCGCAGACTGCACGATCGCGGCGCTGCAAGGGCCCGATTGGCTGGCCCGCGGCCGCTCGTACGAGGGCTGGGTCAAGGCCTTGGCCGAGCTCCTCAGCGAGCACCGCGCCGAGAGTGACGAGTTCTTCGCCCAGGTCGTCCCCCTCATCCGCACGAGTGCGGCCTTCGCAGCCGAGGTCTTCCCGCACCTCGTCCATGCGATCCTCCTCCAAGGTGCGACGAGCGGCGACAGCCAGTCGGACGAGCGCATTTCGCAGTACTTCCAGTCGCTGCTGGCGACGTCGACGACTCACGTCGACGTCGTCCGCCTCCTCGTCGACACGGCCATCCACCTGCGCAAGTACGGCCGGCCCGACCTGCACCCGTCGTCGCGCTCGCGCTTCGACACGTGGCTGTCCGTCCCGTGGATCCTGTTCGCCAAGGGTGCGGTCAAGACGCACGCGTACCTGGCCGCCCTCCTCTTCCTCGAGCTCGCCCACGAGTACAACGGCCTCTTCACCGTCACATCGCACGGATCACCCTATGACCGTCGCCTCGACGAGAGCGGCCAGGCGCTCTTGTACGAGGTGTACGCGTGCGTCGACGAGCCAGACGGCTTCTACGGCCGCGAGTCGCCCGACGCGAGGCAGGCCCTCCTGCGCCGCTACCGCCACGAGGGCCAGTGGGAGGACGCCTTCCGCATGTACGGCGCGCGGCACGAGGCCCAGTCGCACAGCTACGGCTCGCGCGACCCGGCCGCCGTGTCCGGGGTCGTCTCGTCCCTCGCCGCGTTTGGGTTCAACCGCCTCGCGCTCTCGATCCTACAGCCAGCACGGCTCGACGGCATGGTTGGCGAGCAGGACGTGGCGCCCGCGCTGCCCTACGACCTCGCGTGGCGCACCGACGTGTGGGACCTGCCGATCGAGCGTGGCGCCGCCGACACGTCGAGCGTGTCGCTGTACAAGGCCCTTCGCGCGAGCAGGATGGCGAGGAGTTCGCAGGCTGCGCGCGACGCTGCGTCCGATGCACTCGTGACCGAGGTCAAGAAGCTGGGCACCGTCAGCCTCGACCTGCCCCGCCCGAACAACGAGACGCTCGCCACCATCCTCGCCCTGCGCGAGGTGCACCGCCTCTCGGCCTTGCAGGACGGGGACAAGGCAGCTGCTGACCTGACCAAGGGTCTCGCCGTCGTATCGAACGAGCTCAGGTGCGCGCGCGTCTCCCTTGCCTTGCTCGTAGCCCTCTCGAGGCGAGGCTGACTGTCCTCCCTTCCCTCGCTGCAGCTTCAACCACGCTGAGCGCGTCCTGTCAACTCGCGTCAGCCTCCTCCGCGGCATCCGCGGCAAGGAGCGTGTCGAGCAGGTCGGTGACGACTTCGAGAGTGACCTGTACAAGGCTGCGACGGCGACCGAACGGGCGTGCCTGCTCGAGCTGAGCCGCGTCGGGCGCACGACCGGTCACCTCCAGGCGGCGTACAACGCAGTCACGCTCGCGCACACGCTCGTCGAGGGTCCCACCGGGCTCGACGTCGACCGCGAGCTCGCCGACGTGCTGTGGGCACAGGGCGAGCACTCGACCGCCATCAGCCTCCTCAGCGCGGTGCACAAGCAGTCGCCGACCAAGGCGGCAGCCGTCTTTGCCAAGCTCGTGCGTGTCTCCCCCGCCGGGGTCTGCCTCTGTTCGTCGTGTGCGAAGGACACTGAATCTGGTGGGCAAACAGGGCGAGTGGCTCGCCGAGGCTCGCATGCGCGGCCCGACCGAGATCCTCGTCGAGTGCTTTGATCCGGCCATCAACGCTCTCGACCGCAACGCGCCCGCCGCAGAGCGTGCTCGCGTCTTCCACTCGTTCGCGTCCTTTGCCGACAAGCAGTACGAGGACCTGTCGCGCTCGGCCCTCGAGCGGCGCAAGCGCTCCGAGGCGTACGAGCGGCGCAAGGACCTCGAGTTCATCGAGATGGACCGGCAGCTCCAGAGCGGTGCCGGGTCGCTTAGCAGCGAGCCCATCAAGGCCTCGCGGCGCAACGCCGAGAAGCACATGGAGGACGACCGCCGGCAGGTCGAGGAGGCTGAGGAGACGGCGCGCAACATGCTGTGGCGCAGTCTCGAGAACTACGCGCGCGCGCTGCACGCCGCCGACGACTTTGACGACAAGGTCTTCCGGTTCTGCAACCTGTGGCTTGCCAACTCGGACGACGACGACCTGCACAAGAAGCTCAAGCCGCTCCTGGCCGACATCCCGTCGTTCAAGTTTGTCTTCCTCGCGTACCAGCTCTCGGCGCGCCTCACCAAGTCGTCCGTCAAGCTCGCGTCGGCGTCCAACGTCCGCCGCCTCGTCCTCCGCCTCGGCGTCGAGCACCCGTTCCACGCCCTGTACCCCGTCCAGGCCCTCCGCACCGCACCCGAGACCAAGGCGTCGCGCCGGTCGTCGGCCAGTCGCGAGTCGAGCGTCGGACTCACCCAGGCGACCAACAGCAGCCGCGCGCACGCCGCCAACGACATCGTCGAGCAGGTCAAGCGCGTCGACGGCCTCCGTCCCCGCGTCGAGGCGATCGAACTCGCTTGCGAGGCGTACGCCCAGTGGGCCTCGACCCCGGTCAACCAGAACAACCCCGAGTGGGTCGACTCGCGCGGGGTGTTGCGCAAGGGCCCGCTGCCCATCAAGCGCTCAATGCTCATCCTGACCAAGGTCCGCGACCTGCCGATCCCCGTCACGACGTTCGACCTGCCCGTGAGCCCCATCGGCCGCTACGACAACTTCCCGCGGCTGCACCATTACGAGCCCACCTTTGACACCGCGGGCGGCATCCACCTGCCCAAAATTGTCGCGTGCATCGATTCGAACGGTCAGCGCCACAAGCAGCTGGTGCGTCGTCGCCCTCTTCACTACTGCTACGTCGCACGCAGGATCGTGCTGACCTGCCACTTGCCCTGCCCCGCCCGCCCGCGCAGCTCAAAGGCGACGACGACATCCGCCAGGACGCCGTCATGGAGCAGGTGTTTGAGCTCGTCAACCGCCTCCTCGCGCGCGACGAGGGAGGGCGCCGCCGCAACCTCAAGATCCGCACGTACAAGGTCGTGCCGCTGCAGAACAAGAACGGCTTGCTCGAGTTTGTGCCCAACACGGCTCCGCTTGCCAACTTCCTCACGGGCCTGTACGAGTGCGTTCTCCCCGGCTCCCCGCTCCTTGTCGGCTCCACGCACAGATGCCAACCCGACTTGCTCGCCTCGCCTCGCAGACAAATGGCGCCCGGTGTGCCCAAGCGCGCGCGGGACCAGCTGCGCGCGATCGAGACCAAGCACCGGCACCGGCCCGAGCACCGCGACGCCGACAAGGACGCCGCGTTCCGCAAGATCCTCGCCGAGACGCCCCCGCTGCTGCGGTACCTGTTCTGGCAGAAGCACAAGGTGCCGTCGCTGTGGTTTGACATGCGGCTCAACTACTCGCGCAGCGTGGCGACGACGTCCATCATTGGGCACGTCGTCGGGTTGGGAGACCGGCACGTGTCCAACATCCTCATGGACGAGGCGCGTGGCGAACTCGTCCACATCGACTTTGGCATTGCGTTCGACCAGGTGCGTGTGCTCGCTCTTCGTGCTTCTTCGAGGTGCAGCCCTGACCTCTGTCACACACTCTCTCACTTGTTCTCGCGCACGCACGTGCAGGGCAAGCGTCTCCCGATCCCGGAGCTCGTCCCCTTCCGCCTGACGCAGAACCTCGTCGACGGGTTCGGCATGAGCGGCGTCGACGGCGTCTTCCGGCGGTGCTGCGAGGAGACGCTGCGCGTCCTGCGCGAGCGGTCCAACGTCATCATGACCATCCTCGAGGTCTTCAAGCACGACCCGCTGCAGAACTGGTGCGCCCTCTCACTCTCTCTCCTTCCCGTGTCTCCCTTCGCCACGGCGCTGACTCGGCTCGACACGCCCCGTTACGCGACGGCAGGGCCGTCTCCGCCGAGATGGCCAAGCGCATCCAAGGCTCGGACGACGGCGACGCGCGCGCGCTCGACGAGCTCCCCGACGACGCCGACCGCGCTTTGGCCATCGTGCGCAGCAAGCTCGACGACCGCCTCTCGGTGCAGTACACGGTTAACCAGCTCATCCAGGAGGCGACCGACTCGAGCAACCTCGCGCGCATCTTCTCCGGTGCGTCTTGTCGGCGGCGTCCCCTTCTGGCTCGGAGACTGCGACTGACAGAGTCCCTGTGCGCATGTGCGCGCGACGTCGTCTGCAGGCTGGCAGCCCTACTTCTAGCCGCGCCGCCCTGCCTGCCTTCTCTTCGTTCCCCCGCTCTCGCATTCGCATGTTCCCCTCTATGATGCCTCGCTCTCTTTCTCGCACCGCAGCACTCGTACGCACGCACGCACGCAATGATACTCGCCGTTTTCGCTTGCACCTCTGGGGAAGAGTCGAGCGAGAGGGCGCTGAAGGTCCCACAGGGGGAAGAGCCTCGCTCGTGCGGCTGTCGCCGTGCGACGCGGCAGAGTGGTCGTCCTGGCCATGTCGATCGTCGTCTATGCGCTATGTACATCTTCCGCGCGTGCTGCGCTCCCGTCACCTGGTCCAGCCAGCCGAACAGCGCCTCCTGCGCTCAGTCCCCCTCCCCTCTACTCCCTTCTCCGGCCCCCGCGTCACCCACATAAGCCTCTCGCGTCCTCGCGACCTCCTCGAACCTCTTCTCCCACTCCTCGTTGCGAAACATCTTGGCCGTCTGCCACGCCGTCGGCTGGCCCAGATGAGGGTTCGCACCGCCCTCCAAGAGGGCCTCGATGACGGCGCGCTCGTTCTTGTACACTGCGCCGGCGAGGGGGGACTGGCCCTTGTCGTTGAGGCGGTTGGGGTCTGCGCCGTGCGAGAGGAGGAGGGAGACGAGGGGGGCGTGGCCGTGGTACGACGCGAGCATGAGGAGCGTGTCGCCGTTCTGTGCGAGATGGGAGAGGTCAGTCGGCGCACGAGTTGGCGCTTTGCGTGGGCCTCGGAGGAACGCGACGCACCTCGTTGGTGAGGTTGGCGGGGAGGCCGGCCTCCAAGGGGGCCCTGAGCGTGTCGATGTCACCCTCGCGGACGGCATTGAAGAACTGCGCGGGTCGACAGGTGCACAGGACCGGGTCAGGCAAGAGTTGCAGGCGGCAAGAGCACAGGGTAGCGGGCGTAGTATGATAGAGTTGGGGGAGATGGATCAGCGAACTTGGGGTCGGGGCTGATGACGACGAGAAATCGAGAGGGCGGACCTGGAGGGCGTACTGGATGGCCTCTGGCGGGAGCTGCCCAGGCATCTGCGGTGTAGAGTCCATCCTGGAGACTACCGAGTGGATCGAGAGAGAGAGAGGCGCGGTGCCGAGGTGGAGCGACTTCAGCTCGCGCGGAGTTAGCCTCGCCCTCAGCCTCTTCCCACGCACTGGCTCGACTGTCCATGGGGGCGAGTCGCTCAGATGAGTTCAACAACACGGTCAGCGCTGACCCGCCCTCGCCCCATGTCGCAGGACGACCGCTTTTCGTACCTCCACACCGCCTCGCTCCACCTGTTGGACGACGACGACGACAAGCTCGGCTGGGACTTGCCAGACGACGAGATCCAGGTCCCGCTACACCTCCTCCCACCGTACCAGGACGAAGAGGACGAGAGTGCGTCGGCTCGAGCTGCCCGGGCACTCGATGCATCGCCAGGGCTCACTCACGTTGACCTCCCTCCGGGCAGCGGTCCTCCCCTCGCAGGCGCACCCCTCGTACCCGTACGGCAACCCTTACAAGCCCCACCTCAGTTCCCTCTCCCGGCGCGGGCCCTCGTCCTCCTCGTCCTCCCGCCTCCTCACCCCCTCGACGCACGCCTCGTCCCTCTCGACCTCGCTCCCCGCCCTCGAGCTCCGGGACCTCTTTGCCCGGACGACCTTTGGCGACGCGCCCGACAGGCAGTGGCGCGAGCTGCACCTCGGGGCCCTCTTTGGCCGGCGGACCCGCCCCGAGGAGGACGAGGACGAGGAGGAGAGGGGAGAGACGCACGGCGATGCGGGGCCGCCTGCGGGGCAGAACGCGGGGGACGCGGTGGATGACGAGGACGAGGACGAGGGGAGCGAGGCGGAGGGGGACGAGGCCATGGACGACGACGGCGGGGACAGGGGCGACGGCAGCCGCAACGGGCAGTAGGGGGCCGTGCGAGTGGACGTGGTCTCTCTCTGTGCTTGTTGTCATATCATGTCATCCTAGAGGTACAACATGCGTCAAGGCGCAGTACTGATGGTCGTCTCCGTCTCCGTGTCGATCTGGCCAGTCCTGCTCTTCCCCCTTCAGGCCGCGGCCTCCGCCCCCTTCGCCTCCTCCTCCTCCTGCAGCAGCCTCCACCCCTCAAAGATGACATCCGTCACCGCGTACCCGACCGCGCCCTCCTCTGGCCGCTCGAGCGGGTGCCCAGGCAGCTTCTGCCAGTGCCGGCCGTCCTGGGTCGCCTCGGGGCGGTCGTTGTACAGCGGGTAGACGTTGAGGGGTTGGATAGAGGGGTACGAGCGGAGGAGTCTGCCGATGGGGCGCGCGTCAGGACCTGGCCTCTGCGAGGGCAGAGAGTGAAAGAGAGGGAGAAACGCACTTGAACAAGGCGGCGTTGGCCGGCTCGATGATGCGACGCTGGATGCGCCACAGGTCAAAGCAGGCCTGCAGACTGATATGAGCGCGGACTCGAAGACAAAGAAGCAACCTGGAGAAAAGGCGACGCACGACAGACTGCACGGCCCCTGCCATCGACCTCGCGACGATCTTTGCCCCGGGCGCGACCTCGACGAGCATGTCGAGCAGGGGCCTCATCCTCGTCGCGTAGCTCTCGGCGTCGGGGTTCTCGCGCGTGAGCCACAGCCCGACGCCGAAGAACATGTGCGTCGGCGGGGTGTCGAGCGCAGAGAGGAACGCGCGCAGGTTGGCTGCGTTGCCGAGGGGTTCCCAGCGGAAGTGGAGGTGCGAGATGTGGCCGTCGGTGCGGCGGTGGGCGATGTACTTGTCGCTGTGGAGGCGGAAGGGAGCGACAGGTCAGCGGGTGGGCCTGGTGCAGAGAGAGAGGGACCGAGCGAGACAAGGCGAGACGCACCGCTGCTCGTAGGGCCCGAACATTTCATCTGTGGGCGGCACGGCGTCAGCTGTACACCACTGAGAAGGTGGTAGACAAGGAGAGAGTCGGCGCACACTTGCACACGGGCTCGCCGGGCTTGAACTCGAGGCAGAACAAGTCGCGCATGACCGAGTCGCCAAAGACGACGAGCCGCTCGGGCTTGACCGTGTCAATCCACTCGTCGAACGAGCGGTGGTGCGGCTTGCAGGTGTAAGGGGCCCACGCGTAGCCGAACGTGCTGTAGTCGGTCAGGAGCTGAGGCGGTTGGACCCTCGGGGTGACCTGTTGCTCGCAGCCGTCGTCAGCACTCGTGTCGAGGGGTCCTCTCGCCTTGACAACGAGAGAGGTAACGCACGTGCGACTCGAGCCAGTCGTGGAACGGCGACTCGACCTCGTGGTGCTCCGGGTCGACGAACGCCTTCGAGACCCACCGCCCGTCCGTCAGGTCGTCCGAGGGCATGCACCCCCGTGCATAGTCGAGCGGTTGATCCCCGACGACCTCAAGCTTGAACGGCGTGCCCGAGACGGCGAGCTTGTGGTCTGCGTGTGCGCGCGTGCGCGCGAGGATCAGCTCTCGCGCTGGGCAGACGAGAGAGGTTCGAGCGGAGCGAGAACGCACAGGCCGGCGTGTCGCCGTGGTTGAACCGGTCGCACGTGTCGTGCTCCGGCCACGCGTAGACGTCGTACCTCCCCGGGTCGCGCACCGCGTCGAGGCGGACCTCGACGCGCCGGTCGTCGAGCACCTCGGAGCGCTGGTGTGGCGGTGAGTGCATTGTCGGCCCGACGAGGAGGACGCGGTACGCTGTTGCGCAGAGGGCGACGTCGTCGTGGCGGCAGTGGAACACGATCGAGGAGGGCTCGGACGTCGAGATGGAGGGGCGGATCGACTCGATGGCGAGGTTGTGGTCTGGGTGCGTGCGCCGCTCGAGAGGGTCAGCCCGCGGTGCCGCATCGTCTAGAGAGAGACCAGGACGCACCAAACTTGAGCGGCTGGTCCGGGAAGAGTGGGTTGTAGCCCGCGGGCCGCTCAATGAGCGATGCGTTCGCCGGCTCGCGAACGAGCAGCGTCGCGCTCCACCTTGCCTCCCTCTGACCACCCGCCATCGCCTCGGCGCCCTCTCCTCCACCCAGCAGCGACGTCTGCGTCGAGACGTAGAAGAGCGCGTACGACATGAGCGTCCCGGCGACGACGAGCGCGAGCGTCCTCAGTCGTCGCGACGGCCCTTGCTGTTCGTCGGCGCGCCGTGCGGCCGAGTAGACGTCTTGCCGCCGCGCTGAGCGCGTACCAGGGAACGGCGAGCCGGTCTTCTCGTCGAACGAGTCGCCCTCTTCGATGGTGCCGAGCAAGGGGATGGTCGTGTGGTCTCCGCCGAAACGATGGCCCGGTGGAGTGGGCGTCTGAGGGTAGGGCGACATGGCGGGCGGCACGTCAAACAGGTCGGCGTACTCGTGCTCTTCGACGACGACGGAGAGGTTGGGTCGACGAGATGGCGAGCGGGGGGAGCGAGGCGACAGAGGGGCGCCCATCGTTGAGTGCCGTCCGCGAGGCGAGGCGAAGTCGTTGCTGTTGTTCAGGAGCCTTCCGCAACTTGGGGTCGTGCACGATCGAGCCTAGTGGAGCCGGGGTCCGGCCGTCTTCGCACGCGGTTGGAATGTCAAAACGAGTGCGTGGACGTGCGAGCTTGCTAAGGGAGCGGAACTGGGCGAGCGGGAGGAGGAGGAGGAGACCGACGTTCGAAGCGTGAGAGTTGCCCAGCGACGAACAGGCAAAGCGCTCCACCAGCTCGTCAGGGACCAGCGCAAGAGAGCGTGAGAACGCGACCTTCTGGAGCCAAAAAGTCAATGTCGGGATTAGAGTTGGAGCCACGGCACGTCGCGACGCTCACCGGTTCGACCTTCCCAACTCGGGGTCTCGTCGCGACGGGGTCAAGGCGGCCAGCGCGCGAGAGGAAGGCGCGCAATCAACGCGGGACGGGCTGCACGATGAGCGGGACGCTTGCACGGCGGGCGCGAACGGGTTGCTCATTATGAAGAAGCTGGGCCAGAGACAACCTCCTCACCCCCTGCCGCTCGCCGTGCTGTGGAAGAGCGCCGCCGCGGCGGCCGCTTGGCCAGCACGTTGACGCCGCTCGCCCTAGCTGCCCGAAACCGCCCAACGCATGAAGCGAGATCGGTTAACGAGAGCAGAACCCCGGGAGAGCGCACACGCAGGCCAGCCTCTCATTCGCACGCGCCTAGCCCTGCTCAAATTGCCGGAGCTCGCCCTCGAGCGCCGTTCCCGCTCTCTCACGTCAGTCTCGACAACCCAGCGTAGCGCCGCAAGCAGCATCATCGCCTCCGTTGCAGCCACCACTCGCTGACGTGCGCGAGGGCCCTCAGAACGGCGCCTCGCCCAGCGGGAGCGGCGTGTGCAGGAAGGGGCGCTGCCCCTCTCCCGTGCCAAAGACGGCCGTACCGTGCCCCTCTGCCGCACGGGACCGCACCTGGTACTTGTAGATGACGAGCTGCGACGCACCACGGCACACGTCAGCTTGAGGAGGAAGGGATGGTGGGGAGAGAGGAGAGAGCGCACCCCCTCGAGTCCGACCGGTCCCCGCGCGTGCGTCTTGCCCGTCGAGACGCCCACCTCGGTGCCAAACCCGTACCTGAACCCGTCGGCAAAGCGCGTACTCGCATTGACGTACACGCCCGCCGAGTCGATCCCGCGCGAGAACGCCCGCGCGTTGTCGTCCGACTCGGTGACGATGCAGTCGGTGTGGTGGGACGAGTGCGAGTTGATGTGGGCGATGGCGGCCGCGCAGGAGGGGACGGCCTTAACGGCGAGGGTGAGGTCGAGAAACTCGGTCGAGTAGTCCTCTTTGGTCGAGGCGGTCACGAGGGTCGAGAAGGAGGCGTGCGACGAGACTGAGGAGGACGAGGACAGGGCGGAGAGGGTCGAAGGGTCGCAGCGCAGGGAGATGCCGGCGGACAGGAGTGACAGGGCGAGCGCCGGCCACAGCGTCGACAAGAGCGACTCGTGCACGAGGAGCGTCTCTGCAGAGTTGCACGCCGCCGGGTAGGTCGTCTGCGGCGGGGGAAGCGGTCAGTCAAGCAGGGAGCCAAGTGCAGCTCTCGAGACAAGGCCAGACGCACCTTGGAGTCGATGACGACGTTGATCGCCTTCTTCTCGACGGCGCTCTCGTCGACAAAGACGGCGCACAGGCCGTCCGCGTGGCCCATGACGGGTATCCGCGAGTCGTTCTGGATGCTCCGCACGAGCGAGTTGCTCCCGCGCGGGATGACGAGGTCGATGTACCGGTCCTGGGACAGGAGCGACGCGATCTCGGACCGAGACGACACGGTCTGGATGTAGGCCGGCGGGAGGGCCGTCGTCGAGAGGGCACCCTGGATGACCTTGGTCATGGCCGCCTGTGTGTGCAGCGACTCTTTGCCGCCCTTCAAGATGGCAGCGTTGCCTGTCGATGATGTCACGTCAGCGCGGAAGGACGGGAGAGAGTGACGGGCGGACGGACCCGACTTGATGGCGAGCGCCGTGATGTTGACGATGACCTCCGGGCGCGCCTCAAAGATGACGAGGAGGACTCCGATCGGGCACGTGACGCGGTGCAGCTCGAGGTCGTCGTCGAGCTGGCGAGCGTAGGTGACCTGGCCCGTCGGGTCCGGGAGCGAGTCGACATCGAGGATGCCCTGGAGCATGTCGTCGTACTTGCTCGCCGACGACTGGAGGTCGAGGCGCTTGAGGAGGGTCGACGACATCTTGCCTGCTGCGACCTGAGCCTTGGCATCCTGTTTCGAGTGGGGCGGAAGGACGAGGTGAGCGGCCGAGTGGTGGGGGGCGCGACGAGGAGGGGGGCAGGGCAGGAGAGGAGGGGTGGGCGCACGTCGATGTCGCGCTTGTTGGCCTCGAGGATAGACTCCTTTGCGGTGGTGAGGGCGTCCTTCAAGGCGACGAGGGCCTTGTGTCGCTCTTGCGAGTCAAGGAGTTGCGAGGCGTCGAACGAGAGCTTTGCGTCGAGCGCGATCTGTTCTGCGCTGGCCATGGTTGATGGTCTAGGTTGATGGTCTAGATGGAGGGCTCTGGAGCGACAGAGAGGCAGACTGAGGGGATAGGAGGAGAGCGAGCTGCGAGCCAGAGAGAGGGGAACAGCTCCGCGGAGTTGACCTCTTCCTCCCCTCCCCCTTGCTCCACGATGCGACCAGCTGTGCAGTGCGCCCAGCTTGCACTGCGGAGAGCCGCCCAGCACGCCCGCCCACCAGCGGTCCGCGCCCTGTCGTCGTCGTCCCCCTCCCCCTCCTCATCTCCCTCCAACTCTTCAACCACAAAGGCGCAGCGCAGGAAACGCGCCCAGGCAGCCCTCACGTCCCACAGGCAACAGGGCGAAGTCCGCTTCAACTACCTCCCGACCTCGTCCCCCTTTGACCCCCAGCCAGACGACCCCAATGCCGCCTCGTACCGCCGCGTCCAGGCGAGCGACCTCGTCCGCCTCAACGAACCCCCAAAGCGAGTGACGATGCTCGCGCGCGACTTTATCGAGGACTCGCTCTACAACCCAAACTACGGCTACTTTGCGACAAAGGTCGAGATCTTTGACCCGGACGTCGCCAAACTGCGCTCGTCTCCCTCCTCCTCGGGGACGGGCGACACTCGAGCCGCGCCGGCTGGCAAGGGCAAGGCCCGCGACGTCGAGCTCCAGGCGGCCGAGCGCGCAGAAGGGTTCGAGTTTGGCTCGTACCGCAACACGGCCCAGTTCGAGGACGAGGTCGCGCGGAGGTACATGGTCTTTGAGGGGCGGGGGAGCGGGCACCCGGGCGAGGGCGAGGGAGCAGCCGTCATGGGTCAGGGGGTCGGGCGACAGGTGTGGCACACGCCGACAGAGCTGTTCAAGGTGCGTTTTCTCTCCCCTGTGCTGCGTGCGGCTCACAAGCTCACCCTCTAAGCTCTCTCGCTCACCGACAGCCCTGGTACGGCCGCGCGCTCGCGCGCTACCTGTGCGCGTCGTACAAACTCAACCTCTTCCCTTACAACGACCTGATCATCTACGAGATCGGCGCGGGCAACGGTACCCTCATGGGCGACGTCCTCGACTACCTCGCTGCGCACGAGCCCGACGTGTACGCCCGCACCAAGTACCGCATCATCGAGATCTCGGAACGCCTCCAGGGGATGCAGCGCGGGCGGGCGAGTGCGAACGGGACGGGCGGAGGCGCTGGGCGCGGCGGAGATGGCGGTGCGGGCGAGCTCGGCAAGGAGAAGGCGCGCAGGAGGGGCCACGAGGACAAGGTCGAGATCATTGGCCAGAGCATCTTTGACTTTGACAGGGTCGTGCACGAGCCGTGCTTCTTTCTCGCCATGGAGGTCCTCGTGCGTTCTTACTTCCCAATTCCCCACCTGGTTCGTGTCTGTACGCACGCTGACTCGTTCCCTCGCGCGATGGCAGGACAACTTCCCGCACGACGTGGTCCGCTACACGACCGACACGCACGAGCCGATGCAGTGCGTCGTGTCGATCGACGCCTCGGGCGACTACTCGGAGCTGTACGAGCCGGTGCACGACCCGCTCATTGCGCGGTACCTCTCCCTGCGCTCCAAGCTCCCCTCTTCCCGCTCACGCGGCTCCCCGAGCCCCGTCATCCACCCCCTCCTCGCCCAGTCGACCCTTCTCCGCTCCATCTACTCGACCATCCCGTTCGCGCCCAACCTGACCGCGCCCGAGTTTGTCCCGACAAGGCAGCTCGAGCTGCTCGAGATCCTGCGCGACAAGTTCCCCAACCACCGGGTCCTCATGAGCGACTTTGACACGCTGCCCGAGGCGATCGAGGGCGTCAATGCGCCCGTCGTCCAGACCCGCTACGCGGGAGAAGTGCGTTGCGCGCCCACTTTCGCCTCCTGCCGCGAGACGTAGGGGCCGCACCCTTTGCGACTCCCCACTCGCTGGTAAACTGCGAAGGTCTTCGCTGACGCTCGCTCACGCTCTCCCCGCCCGGAGCAGACGGTCCCGTGCACGACGTACCTCGTCCAGCCGGGCTTCTTCGACATCTTCTTCCCGACCGACTTTGAGACGATGCGCGAGCTCTACTCGCTCGTCATGGCCCAGGCGTCCTCTGCCGGTGGCGCCTCGCCCGACGCCCCACTTGCGTCGCCCACGTCTCCCTCCTCCGCCGGCACTCCGCGCCTCTCGTCCGACTACTTCTCTCCCTCGTCCCCCCAATCCCCCTCCTCCTCCTCCTCTTCTTCCTCCTCCTCCTCGTCCTCCTCCTCGCCGCTCTCATCCGGCCTCGGCCCAAGCGGCCGCACCCTCCAAGTCCACGCACACGGCTCGTTCCTCGAGACGTGGGGCGAGACCGACATGACGCGCACGAGGGACGGGAGCAACCCGATGGTCGAGAGCTACGCCAACGCAAAGTTTGTCTGCAACTGAGGCTCTCGTCGTTGTCGCGTGTTGGGGCGAGCTGCCAATGCCAGGGCGCAAGAGAGAAGCGAGAGAGACGGCGGAGAGACGGACGGAGGGTGCGTCGATCGGGCAGATGCAACCTCCGGTGCCCGCCCGAGCCCAGCCCGGTCAACGCCTGCCAGACTCGCGCCCGAAGCATCCGCTTCGTTCACTCCGACCAACCCTCTAGAGCTTCGTCCTCGCCCCCCGACCACATCGCGCACCATGTCCAGCCTCTTGCAGAAGCTGCCCCTACCTCAGGCGCTCGTTGCGCGCCTTGAGCCGCTCTTGGCCCTCGTACCGTCGAGCGTGCCCCGGCCGCTCAAGTGGGCCTTCTTCGCGCTCTTGATCCGTGCGTGGGCTTTCCTTCTGGCTTTGTGGGCGCCGCGGCGGTACTACGACGGTGCCTGGGGCACAGCGTGGGGCGAGGACGGCGAGGAGCGAGCGGGGGAGGGGCGCGAGCTGATGGGGGGTGCTGCGCTCTCCCAAACGTCTCCAGGCGGATACGCGGGTCCCGACGCAGTCAGGAATAGGCCGTAGAGGCGTCGTGCAACGCGAGGACGGCTCGCGAGTCGCGACGCTGGAGGCCACCGAGGTGGATCCGAGCGGGCGGCCGCGAGGCGGTAAAGCGATTCCTACTCGGGCGACGGCTCTGCCGAGGGAGCGTGGCCTTGCACGCGCACGGAGTACGAACTCCAACACATCACAGAGCGGAGCGACACGAAGAGATGACACAAAAGAGGCCGGAGCGCTGACCCCTTCTCCTGCCCTCCCGTCGCCAGTCAACTGGGACGGGTTCCCCGGCGTCTGGCACGCGCGCATCATGTTGCCGTTCATCAAGTTCCAGTGGCAGGTCAAGCTCGGCAAGAAGTGGGCCAACTGGCGTATCGGCAAGGACGAGTTTGCGTTCGCGACCACGCGCACCTTCCGCGCGAGCTTCAACTCGTGCGACACGTTCGGGGCACATCTGTCCAACTCGGAATACGCCGTCTGCCTTGACCACGTCCGAGGGCCGTTTGCCTTTGAGCTCGTGGGAGAAGCGTACGGGGTGCGTCCGACCGCCCCTGAGCTTCGTGTCCCGCCCCACGCTCACCCACTCTGGCCTCCTACAGATCGTCGGCATGTCCTTCGCGCTCGGCGGCACCTCGATGGACTTTAAGAAAGAGGTGCCCTTCCTCAGCAAGTTTGAGCTCTGTAACCAGCTCCTCGGCTAGTGCGCTCCTCTCTTCCCCTCTTGTCCTGGCTCTTCCTCGACCTCGGGCTCCCGAGGTCGTCCAACAATGCTCGTCAGGTACGGAACTGACACCCTCAACGCCGACTCGCTCGCAGCGACAGGAAGTGTAGGTCGCCTGCGTCGCGCCCCGTCCTTGAGACACCTCACACTGACTCCGACGACGAGATCCTGCAGGGCTCTACATCCAGACGACCTTCCGCTCTCTGCCGCACCCCAAGACCGGCGCCCGGACGACCTACGCCCTCGCCCTGTCGCGCTTCGTCATCAAGCACGGGCGCCGCACCGTCCCTCCGTACCGCGCCTTTGCCCTGACGGGCTTCGGCGCAGAGCACGGCGAGCGCAACTACGCCGTCGTCACGACGATGAGCCAGGAGGAGAAGCTCAAGTGGCTCGTCGGGGACGACGAGCAGGGCAAGGGGAGGGAGATCGTGTGCGGGCCGGTCGAGAGGGGCATGGAGAACAGGGCAGAGTGGCCCGGGCAGGTGCAGGTGGCTTAGACGCACGGCGCGGGGGCGGCAGGGTACACGGGCGAGGGCGTGCAGAGCGTCAATGGCGGCTCGACGACGACTCTCATGTCCGGAGACGCGCAACTAGACTTATTCCTTCTCGCGCAGGCACGGCTCCCGAACTCTCTCGCACTCGCCCGCGCAACTGACACAGTGACAAAACGCTGTCTAGAGATACAACACCGACCGCCGACGAAGTGAGCTCGGCCACACGCTCAGCTCACCTTTGGCCCCGGCTGCAGCACCGGTGGCGCGTCGACGTCGCTCCAAATCACTCCCCCCTCGTCTTGCAGCTTCTCTGCGACCTCGTCCAGTGCGCGCTGGAGCTTTTGCCGGATGACGTCGGCGAGGAAGTAGGACGCGAGTGGGGCGGTGAGTGCGGCGAGGTGCGTCTGTGGGTGGGATCGGCAGCGTCAGCCCACAGTACACGGAGAGTGAGCAAGCTAGGCGCACCTGCACGGCGTCGAGCAGCGCATTGACGACCTTCTCGCCGAGGGCCTTGCCGAGCTTGCTCTCGAGCTTGATGCGCGGCGCGACGGTCCCGAAGGCGCCCTCGAGGCGGATCTTGCGCGGCGGGGCGGCGCCTCTCCTCGACGGGGAGCCGTGCAGGCGTGACGGCGCCGGCGCAGCGACCACCGAGTTGGGCGTGGCCGAGTCGGCGTCGAACGAGCCAGAGAGGACGACCCTCCCGCTCTTCTTGTCCCACCTCAGCGGGAGGTGGATCGAGATGCCCTCCCCGCCCGTCTCATCGTCCTCCTCCTCGTCATCATCCAAGACGCTCCTCTTCCCCGCAGCGACCGACCCATCGAGTGCCCTCTCCCCAATGCGCGTGACCGCGACCCCGCGCTCCTCGAGCGTCTTGCGCCCCGTGAGCAGGCTCGGCGCGCTGCGCAGCTCGGCCGCGAGGCGGAACCCGAGCGTGAGCGCCGCGTCGAGGCCGTGCACCCGGAGGACGAGCTCCCGGTCCGGCGTGGCCGCCGCGCTCGCGCTCGCGCTCGCGCTCCCGCCCTCGAGGAGCTGCACCGCGCCCGGGGCGAGCTCGACGCGCGCTTCGGTCCACGCAAGGCGGTCGAACGTCCCGGGCCCGAAGGTTGCCTTGGGTGGGCCGCGCGTGACCTGATTGAGGAGAGGCGAGGACAGGAGAGTGTACCGCAGGCCGGTCGCGTCGAGGCGGGAGAAGAGCGCGACGGGCGTCTCGCCCTTTGAGGCCGACTCGTCGTCGACGGGGGCTTTGGAAGCTGGGATCGACATGCTGTGGAGGACGGTTTGACCGCCGGTGAAGAGGGCGGAGAAGCGGAGGTGCTCGCGAGGAGAAGGAGGGGTCCCAGCGGAGGATGCCGCGGGAGGAGGCGGTACCGTCGGAAAGAACCCCCTTAGAACGGCGTCGCGCTCCTCACGTGTCATCGACGCGTAACCCTCGGTGTGGACGTGCTTCTCGACAAAGTGGGCGAGGTCGCCGAGGAGTTCGGTCGCGATGCGGCCCTCGACGCCCTTGCGCACGAGGAAGTTGACGAGGTGCTGTGTCGGGATGCGGACGAGGGCCGTGTTGCGGAGATGATGGGTGATGCGCTCGATGAAGCGGAAGGGGAAGAAGCCGCGGAGGGACAGGAGGGAGATGTGGCCCGGGAGAAAAGTCGACGAGGTGCAGGCGAAGCGCGCCGTCGAGGGGTGCGAGTCGTGCTCCTCGACGCCTTCGAGCGGCTTCTGAGCCTGCACGAGCTGCACGAGCACAGAGGCGGCTGCACCTCGCAGTGCGAGCTCGAGACGCCCGGATGGTCGCCATGCCCAGCCCCTGCTCGGCGGGTCGCGCGGCACGGACGCGCCCTTGGTCGCGAGGCTGAGCGACAAGCGCAGGCCTATGCTCCCTGTCATGCGCAGGTCGAGGTCCTTTGCCGCGAGCTCGACGGGTTCGCGGCCAGTGTCGCGCCCTGTTGTCGCAACCGAGCCGACGTGGAGGCGGCTGAAGACGAGCTCCGAGGCTGTCAAGTCGGCGTGGACGAGGAGTGTCTTTGGGAAGAGCGGGAGGGGGATGCGCGCTCGAATGCGAGGCAGTCGGGTGCTGCGCATGGTCGAGCGTCAGCTCAGAGAGCCTGGAGCGAGGGTGCCAGTACGCGAAAGGCAGGCGGCGCACATGGGGATAATGGTGAGGCCATCGAGGGTCAGGTGCGACAAGGACGAGGCGAGTACTGGGCCCGCAGTGGTGCAGGGTCGCTCAAAGGGGGAGAGCGAGCGCGGGCGGGGAGGCTCGAGGAGGGCCTGCGACGAGGTCCACACGAGCGCGGCGGCGACGAGCGCGGCCACCGAGGCCAGCACGAGTCCCCACATGTCACTCCTTGCGTGTGTGTGCGTGTGTGTGTGTCGAGAGGGAGTTGGAGGAGTGCGTGAGTGAGGGGGAGGGGAGGGAGGATGACGAGCGCGATCGGACGTCGACGAGGCGGTGCAGCCCCGCCCCGCTGTCAACCTCCGCGGAGCTTTTGAGTGGCCTCTCCGAATTCGCGCGCTGAGTCCACCGACGAGTTGCAGCTCGTTCGTTACAACATGGTTGGGCCTATTGCAAGCTTCGATCGCCGCAAACAGGGTGGCTCGAGACATCAAGTGGTCAGGCCGAAGGACAATTGTGAGACGACGCGTGAGCGGCGGGTCGGGGATCACGCTCATCAGGATCCCGCGATTCTCGCCCGAAGCAGGAGCATCGGCGGGGGCAACCACGGGAGCGTGCCCTTCCTCTCTCTCTTGCTTCTGACCAGTGTCCCGCCTCGCGAGCATCTCTCTGCCGGCTCCGTCGTCGCTCGTCCGCCGCCCCACCTCGACGCATCGCACCGCCTCGGAGTCGCCTCGCCTGACTTCGCGCGTCCTCGTCCTCGTTGCGCACCTCGAAGGGGTGAGGTGCCGCTAGTCCCGCCGGACTGTTCGCTCGGTCCACCCTTGCTGACCCTGGTCTGTCCTCGTCGTTGCCTCTGATGCCTCGGCGCATCCCAGATCGCGCGCCAGAGCCTCCCGCGCTCTCGCAGCCTCGCTCAACGTCAACTCGTCGCGCGCGCTCGCAGTCGACCGCACACCGCACCGCTCCGGCTCGCGTCGCCCTTTCGGAACCTCTCAAGGGCAACGCCAGCGAATCAGGAGTCTAGACGTCAACTGATTGCACGCAACGTCAAGCTAGCGTGCCTGTCGCCCCGTTGGGGACAAGTCACCCCCACCCGCCGCGCGACCTCCTCCTCCCCCTCCCTTCTCTCCCCATCCAGCCTCTCTCCCTCGAGATCGCTTCCTCCTGTCAAGCGACCGACATGATGGAGACGCTCCAGTGGTCGAGACAGCCTCGCTCGACCGTCGATGTTTCTTTGCCGGGCGACACGCTCGTCGGCTCAGCCTTCTCGAGCGGCGCCTCGACCGACGACGACGGCGTCCCTCACACCCCGCCCGACCTGCCCTTCCTCGCCCCGCCCATCAAGTCGTCGTCGGGCTCGTCGCAGCCGACCCCCTCGCACCCATCCAACCGGTCGCGCCCGTCGTCGACTGTCCTCGAGATTGCCCTCTCCGAATCGACCCTGTCGCCCTTCTCGCGCCGCCACCTCTCGCGCTCGCCGTCGCCCCCTCCCTCGCCTCAGCTCACGCCAACGCCGACGTCGACAGCGTCAGCGTCGACCGCGAGGAGCGACCGCCACCGCTCCCTCCCCGCGGGCTTCGAACACATCCCGTGGATCTCGGACGACGACGACAGCGACGTGGAGGGCCGCCTCAGCCGGAGCCTGAGTCCTCCCCTGCACGACTTCTTGTCGCTGCCTCCCCTCTCGCCCGACCTCGACGGCGACGACAAGGCACTCGACGCAGGAATGTCGTCGTCGCTCTCGCCGTCGAGCGCGGGTGGCGACTTGCCACCGAGTCCGCCTCGCACACCATCGCCTCGCCGTCGCTTCGCCAGCCTGCCCGCTGGCGGGCCTGGGCAGGAGGAGCACGAGTCGTCTCCGTGGGCGACGTCGCCCGAGCGGCCATCGTCCCCGCGCCCTCGCTCGGCGACGCGATCCGGCCTCCCGACCCTGCGCTCCCAGCTCTCGCCGCCGCCTGGCCCGTCATCTTCGTCGAAGTCGCTGAGCCCCTCGCCGACACGGTCCCGCTCGGCGTCGCCCTCGCCGGCCAAGCCCGCGCGCCCGTCCCTCTCCGTCGCAGGGCGCCAGACCCAGGCGTCGTCCCCACCGCCGTCGCCGCGCTCGCGCTCGTCGCTGCAGCTGCCGACGCCGGAGGACGTGCGCGCGCGCCACGCCGCGAGCAGGGCGGGCGAGCGCAGCGGCTCGCGCTCGAATGCGCAGCGCGAGGGTGGTCGTGCGCGCGAGCGCAACGACGAGCACCGTGACCCAGCCGAACGAGGTTCGGGTGTCGGCGCCGCGGCGCGCGGGCTGCAGCTCTCTTTCTCGTCCTCGTCCGTGGACGGGAGCGCCGCGGCCACCGCCGCAGAAGAGCAAGGCGACGACCAAGACGACCCGCACTCGCTCGCCTACTTTGAGCAGAACTGCCACTCGCTGTCCCTCCTCCGGCTGCGGCACGCCCTCTCCCTCGCCTCCGTGTACGCCGCCCTCCCGCCCTCGTCGCCGCCCCTCCGCTCCATCTCTTCCTCCGGCTCGGACGCGTCCTCCTCCGCTCGGCCGGGGCGCAGCACCCCCGCCACCGGCACCGCCGCGACGCCGCTCCCCTGCCTCTCGGCCGGCGCAGCCGCAGCGGTCGGGCCCTCGCCGTCGAGCCGGGCGGCCGCCTTGTCAGCGCGCTCGGCGGGCGCCGGGGTCGGCCACATGGTGTCGCAGCAGTACCGCCTCTATGCGATGGGGAGGGCCAAGGCGCAGCGCACGGGCGGGGTCGGGTACTGGGAGGGCGGGTTGCAGGCGTGGGAGTTGCTGCTCATGGACTGAGCGTGAGGAGCTATCGTAGGAGGGACGGAGGATGTCTTCGTCGCGCGGGCGCGCTTGTGCATAGCTTTCCCCCGAACCCTTGTCGTCGTGCCTTTTGTCCGCGCTTCTTCGTCTGTGTTGCCTTGTCGTTGATCTTCTACCCTCTTCTCGCTGTCTCTTCGTTCGCCGCGAGCCATCCCCGAAAGAAAGAGAGGGAAAGGACCAAGACGCTCGAATAGCACGGCGCACCTCACTCAGCTCCTCACTCCGTTCTACTCCCGCTCCCGCTCAGAAAGCAAACGTAGGCAGCTCGCCCTTGCCCATCGCCTTGGCGAGCTCCTTGACCGCCTCGCGCGCCTTGTCCGTCTCCTGGCGTGCCGCGCCGCCGCCCCCAACGCCCGCGAACGAGAAGCGCGCGAGCGGGAGCTGCGCCTTTGGCAGGGTGCGCGCCGTGGCCTTCGGGTCCGACTCGTCCGCGACGGCGTCGGGCTTGGCGGTGGCGGAAGAGCTGGGAGGGAAGACGGGCGGCTTGGGCGGGATGTGGGCCTCTTGCGGGGTGAGCGGGCGCGTGGCGTCCCCGCCCGAGAGGGCGAGCAGCGCGTGGGCGCCGTCGCTCGTGGGCTCGGGCGCGGGCGCGGCCGCGGCGGATGCAGGGGCGGCAGGGGCGGGCGCGAACGAGAAGGCGGGCTTGGCGGCGGTGGACGAGCCGAAGGAGAAGGGCGAGGTCGAGGTTGACGTCGAGGCGGGCTGCGGCTGCGAGGACGACGAGCCGAACGTGAAGGCCGATTTGGCGGGCTGGGATGGCTTGCCGAACGAGAACGCCGACGAAGGAGCGGGCAGCGGCTCGTCGTCGTCTTGCTCGGCCTCGTCCTCGTCCTCATCGAGCTGGTCCTCCTCCTCTTCCTCTTCCTCGTCCTCCTCACCCTCATCCTCGTGCTCCTCGTTGTCTCCACTGCCCATCTCCTCGTCCTCGTCCTCGTTGTCCGACGACGAGAGCGTGACGACCGCGACGGGCTTTGCAGCGGCCTTTGCCTTTGCCTTGGCCGGAGCAGGCTTGGGCGCTGGTGGAGGCGACGCCTGCTTGGAGCGCTTCGTGTCGCGACGGTACTCCTGCGTGAGAGTCCAAGTCAGCCATGCACGCTGAGGGCCGAAAGGACGTTTTGAGGGAACGCACTGCCGGCATGGTGCGCTCGAGCTGCTCAAGAGGCGAGATCTCCTTCTCCTTGAGCTTCTCGACCTCGGCAACGACCTTTGACACGCGCTCCTTAGGCTTGGGGCTCGCAGGCTTCTGCCGCAGTCGAGACACAGTCGGGTCAGTTTCCTGACGAGGCAACAAGCGAGGACCGGACGCAGAGCAAAGACGCACGGCCTTGTCCTTCCTCGCGACCCGCCCCGCGAGCGCCAGCGGGTTCTCCTCGCCCGCGTACGGGTTCAAGATGGCGTCCTTGTTGCCCCTGACAGACGCCGGCGCCGCCGCCGGCTGGGGCAGCGCCTTCTGGCGCGCCTCGTCCTCTTGCCGGATGACCTCGAGGACGAGGTCGGCCGCGCGCGTCGCGGACGCGGGCGACGCGCCGGCGCCGGCGGTGGAGGTGGTGGTGGCCGGGGCCTTGCGCGGCGGAGAGGGCGTCGCCGCCTCGGACTGGGAGCTCACCTGCCACAGCGGCGACGGCTTGGCAGGCGTGCTCGCGCCCGTGCCCGCGCCCGCGATCTTGGACAGCGCAGCCGGCGCGGGGGCCTTGGGCTTGGACGCCGGTGCGGGGGACGCCACGAACGAGCGCGCGGGCGAGGCGGGCACAGCAGCTGCGGTGCGCGCGGGCGAGGCGACGATGTCGTCGAGGGTCGCGACGGGGATGTCGTCCTCGTCCTCGTCGTTGGCGCCCGTGCGGCGGCGCTTGCCGTCGGCGTTGTTGCCGGAGCTGGGCCCACCGGCGAGCGACGAGAGCGCGCTCTCGATCTGGGTCGAGGCGAGGCCGCTGCCGAGTGCGGTGCGGCGACGCCGGCTCGAGTAGCCTGCGCCGACGTAGATCGGGCGGCGGCGCTTGGTGGCGGTGGGCGGGATGGCACTGCCTGCGATTGAGGGAGCGGCGCCGCCAAAGACGGAACTGGCCGAAGAGGAGGGGACCTGCGACGCGGGCTGCGAGAGGAAGGACGGCTGGATCGAGCGGAAGTTGGGGGTGAAGGCGGTAGGGAGGGCCGATTCTTCTTGGGCTGCCGAGGAGGGGGGACTGTCAGCCGCAGCAAAGCACGCACTCGAGCAAGGCAGAAGACGCACCGCGCTGCATCAGTTGGAAGACGCCGGCCTGCTCGACCGCGCTCAGGCGGTCCTCGCCGCGCTCCGCCTTGGCCTGGAAGAAGCGCGCGAGCTCCTGCGTCGCATGACTCGAGCTAGACGCGGCGGCGCTCTCGGCCGTGTAGGCCGACTGGGCGTCGGCGTAGTGAGCGCGACTGGGCGAGCGGCGGAGCGCACCGGGGAAGCGAGGCGTCGCGAGGCCGGACGAGGTCGACGGGGCGGCGCCGAGGGCCGCGAGGTTGGGCATGGTGGCGGACGATGCCAAGCTCGAACCGAGGGAGCGCTGAGTGCTCGATCCTGTCCCAGGCGAAGGCGACGGAGGCGCGTTCTGGTTGAACTGCCGTCGGTCGGGGAGCAGGTCAGCGGATAGGGACCAGGAGGAGGCGGCAAGGGTGAGACGCACGTCGCCCGCGCGCGTCATGAGCTTGCCGTGGAGCGCAAACTGAGCGTCCTCGTCTGCCGAGTCGTGCTCGTCCTTGACGCGCCCGTTGTCCATGCCCGCGTCCTCGTCCTCCGAAACGGCGGCGGCGTCGGCGGGTTCAGGTGAAGGCTCCTTTGGCTTGCGCGCCGATCGGAAGGGCGAGACATAGGAGAGCAGACTCCTCAGGCGAGACTGTGCATAGCTCTCGGTGGTCAGCTGCAGCTCAAAGGCGAGCGGGGAGCGAGGCGTAGTGGGCTCACGGGGGTGCCTTGAGGTTCGGGGACCGGGGCAGGGCGGGCGTAGGGCTGCGCACGGCGGGCCTGTCGGTTGGCCTGCGTGTTTCTGCGCGGGCTGTCGGCCATCGAGGCGCTGTTTTTGGTGGTGCTTGGGAAATGGAGAGAGCGCGACTTCGACATGGTGCGGCGCTGCCGACGTCGAGGACTGTACACCAGCGGGCAAGTCGCGTTCACTACTACCGCGCGGCTCTTTCTCTCGTGCGTGCTTGCGAGGCCTCGTCTTTAAACCGAACCAAAAAAAAAAGCAGAGCAACGCAGCAGCAAAAGCTGGTGGCCCAGCCGGCAAAAGAGTGATCGCACCCAGGTTTGAACTGAGGACCTTCAGTGAACTAGATGTTAAACTGACGTGATGACCAACTACACCATGCAACCAGTAGATGCTAAGCAAGAGTGCATTAGCTTAGAGCCCCCGTTTAAACGGTAGCGTCGTCTGGCGCCAGCACAGTCTCCCCTTCGCCCGCCGACAGGCGGCACACCACGACGCCAAGGCAAGCGCACATGAGCCGCGACAGGCGCATGTACGACGCAACGAAAGACAATCAACCTGCCCTTCACGATGCTACTTCGAGGCGAGCCGGCGCCGCAGCTTCGGACGGAAATGCGCATTTTACAGCGAGGGCTGGCTTGGCCTGTTGGCGAGACCACCACCACCCTCGGGACGACAACGACGACGGACAGACGACCCTTCGTTGGCTCCTCCCGTTCAAGACTGCATCTGGTCCTGCTGCTTGATGAGCTCGCCCCTGTTGCGTTGGTGCGGGTAGACTCTGCGTCAGCCTGTCTGTTGCGGGACGCACGAGCGAGCGGCAGAGGCCGGGCGGGACCGTTCCATGATGAGCAGCCCCGCCTCGAACACACCACGCAGCGCCCGACAAACCCGGGAGGAGCGACGCACCTCAGCTGCACGGAGAAGTCATCGCCCACGTCGTCGTCGTCCCAGTCGTCCTCCCACAGCGAGTCGAGCGCCTTGACGCCCTCGGGCCCGCCCTGCGCCGCGCCACCTCCGGCCTTGGCCGCGAGCGACGACGCGTACGTGTCCTTTGCGTCCCAGTCTGCGGGCGCGTCAGGTGTACGGGCGTCGTCGAGGCGCGAGGGGGAGTGGGGGGGAGAGGGGAGGGAGTGAGGCGGTGCGTCAGCTCAAGCGGGAGAGGGAACAGGAAACAAGAGGCCGGGAGAGCGCACCCTCTGCGGGGAACTCCTCGAATTCGTCGTCCTGCAGTCACAAAAGCTCGATCAGCGTGGGCGGGACAGGGGATGATGAGCGTCAGGGAGAGGCGGCGCACCTCTTGGAGCGGGAGGAGTTGCGGGTTGGCCGTGGTCGGCTGTTGAGGGGCTGCCGAGTTGGCTGTCGGTTGAGCTGGTGCTGCGCTCGCCATGATTCGCTTTCGAGGGAGGAGAGAGATCGAGAAGAGGGGCCGCGTCGTCGGGCGGCGACGACGACACCTCCTCTGCCCGTGACGCCCTGCCCCACGCACGCCAGACGCTGTGTGGGCTTGCATACGAGGCTTCTGCCGTTCTCTCAGGCGCGGGCGGGCAACCTTCAGTCGCCCTGAGCCCTCCCCATCGGCGCACGTCTCATCCCCGGTGCTCGCGAGTCGCGCGGCTCTGCACGCGCACCCGTGCCGGGTAAGGCGCGTTTGCTGAGCCGTCTTTGTGCTGCTTGAGTGCATTCATGATCCTCCCGAGCGCGTCCCAGGGGGGGGTTACACGTCTCCTGCTCGCACCGCACGCGCCTGTCTTTCGGCCCGAACAAAGGCTGTGCCGGCTGCCCCGCTTGCGACGTCTTTTGTGCCGTCTCTCGGCCGCGATTCCCTTTGCTGTGACGAAGCGTCAATGCCGACGCGTGGACGTGCCGGAGGTGTGCGCGTTCATAAGAGCGATGCCTCTCAGCTCCCGTTCTCGTTCCCTCTCTCCCATCTCCTCATCCCTGCTTCGTTCGACCACCACCCGCTCGTCCATCATGTCCACTCGCACCATCGCAGTCGTCGGCTCGACCGGCGAGCAAGGCGCCGGCGTCGTCGCTGCCGTCCTCTCCTCCTCCTCGTACATCGTCCGTGCCGTCACGCGTGACCCGTCCAGCGACAAGGCCAAGGCGCTCGTCGCGGCGCACCAGGCCCACGTCGACGCGGGCAGGCTCGTCGTCGTGCAGGCCAACCTCGACGACGTCGAGAGCCTGAAGAAGGCCGTCGAGGGTGCCCAGGTGGTCTTTGGCATGACGACGCCCTCGCTGAACGAGGTCCAGCAGGGCAAGAACCTCGTCGACGCGGTCAAGGTACGCCTCGGGTTTTCCTCGCTCAACGACGACAGCCGCTGACTTGAGAGTTTGACCCGCAGGCCAGCGGGGTCGAGCAGCTCATCTGGTCCGGCCTTCCGAGCGTTGCCAAGCTCAGTGGCGGCAAGTTCACGCGCATCTTCTCATACGAGGGCAAGGCTGCCATCGAGGCGTATGCACGTGAGCAGCTCGAGCACGTGACGGTCCTCATGCCTGGTTCGTCCGTCCACTCCAGTCGTCGCTTGACCGGCTCGCAGTTGACTCGTTCCACCCCCTTCCGACAGGCGGCTTCTACAACAACATGGCGTTCCCTTGGTACACTCAGCGCAAGCGTACGCTTCCCTCGCGGCTCCCTGCCCCGTCAGGGCGCTGTCGCTGACACGGGCGACTGCGTATGCAGCCGATGGCACCGTCCGCTTCTCCCTCATGTCGAAGCACGCCGACCCCGCCGTGGGCTGGACCGACCCCTCTGTCGACATCGGCGCCTTCACCGCCGCGATCCTCGACAAGCCTCAGACGCTCACGTCGGGCAAGACGTACCCGGTCATGCACCTCGTCAAGACGGACGAGCTCGTGCGCAAGCTCGAGCAGCTGTCGGGCGCAAAGGTCGCATGGGAGCCGCTGAGCAAGGACGAGCTGCACGACATGATGGCTGGCAAGCCGTTTGGCGAGATGCTCGAGGTAGCTATGTCCGAGATGTTCCAGTGCGTCTCTCGTTCCCACCTGCTCGACGCCGCCCAGCCCGGTACTGACACTCGCCCCCGCTCGCCGCAGGTTCGTCGACTCTACGCCCGAGGACCACACGTGCTACGGCATGTTCTCGCGCGCGGAGGACCCGAGCCTCGAGCTGGGCGTCCAGGCGACCACGTTCGACGAGTGGGCCGCGCGCTCGGGGTGGAAGCCGTGAGCGGGGCGTGTCTCTCTGTGGCTATTCAAGGGTGTACGGGTCTTGCCAAGGGAAACAAGGGTCATCTGTGCGTGTCGAGCTGGGCGACTTGAGAGACATGCCCGCGTGCGCGGGTGAGAAGCGGGTCGGCCCGGGCGGCCTTCGTTTGTCGAGAGAAGCGAGGCCTCGCAGGTGGTTCATTGTCGCAAAGAGTGGCAGCTCATATGCTACCTGCATGATTGCCGGGTTTCATCGTCGAGGCCGATCGCGCGTCGAACCACGCGCCTTTCTTTCGCTCGTCCCCTCTGTCCGCGTCCGCCAACTTGCCTCGCCGAGCTCGTCTGCCCTCTCAGGAGTACCATGGCAGCACAGACGAACGGCGTCGCACCCACCAGCACGGTCGTGTCGTGCCCGGGCAAGGTGTTCCTCGCCGGAGGCTACCTCGTCCTCGACCGCCAGCACCAGGGCTTCGTCGTCGCGACCCCCTCGAGGTTCTTCACCGTCGTCAAGGAGGCGCCTCACCACGCGCCCGGCGCACCAGCACAAGGCGCGGGGGAGGAGGACCGCTTCGAGGTCGCGGTCGTGAGCCCCCAGTTCGACGACGGGCGATGGCGATACGAGGCGCGCAGGGTGCAAGGCGAGTGGTTGGTTGAGGAGCAGAAGCAGGAAGGGTACGTCCTTTGCATCTCTCACCGACTCTTTCAGCGCGGAGGAGCCAGCAAGGTGGCGGCCCGCACGCACCTCTCGCGACGCGCTGACCCCTTCCCTGCTCCCTGCGCAGGTTGGCATCCAACTCGTTTGTGCTCCTGTCGGTGCGCGCTGCGCTCCAAGTCGCGAGCGCAGTCAAGCCGTCGGCCTCGTTCCGCTCGCTCGAGGTCACCATCGTCGGCTCGAACGACTTCTACTCGCAGTCACGAACCGTCAGTCTCGACGTGGTAGAATACCAACAGGAGGCAACAGAAGCTGACACTCTTTCGACTCCAACCCCATGTCTGCAGGGCACGCCCATCCCCTTTGCCCCTCTCAACTGCACGATCCGCGACGTCCACAAGACCGGTCTCGGCTCGTCCGCCGCCATGGTCACGTCCCTCACTTCAGCCCTCGTCCTCCACTGGACGGGTGCCGCCGGCGGTGCCGAAGCGCCGTCGCAGGGCCGACTCCCCAATCCCGACGACGAGACGATCCAGTTGCTGCACAACCTCGCGCAATACGTGCACTCTCTGGCGCAGGGCAAGGTCGGGAGCGGGTTTGACGTATCGACGGCCATCTACGGCAGCCAGACGTATCGGCGGTTTGCGGTCGAGTGCCTCGGCGAACTGCTCAACCCCGATTCGTCCAACGATTCCACCGTGCGTCTTCGCCCTCGCGAGTCTCCGCGCAAGCGCGTCTCGAGCTGACATCGCGCTCGTATGCAGATCACGAGCCAGGACCTCCTCACTGCCCTGTCGCCCTCGCTCAACCCAGCCTGGACCGCCCCCTCCACCGCTGGCTCCGTCTCGTCCTTCTCCCTCCCGCCGCACACGCTCCTCCTCCTCGCAGACGTCGACGCAGGGTCCAACACGCCCAGCATGGTCGGGAAGGTGCTCGCGTGGAAGAAGGCCAACCCGGACGAGGCGGAGCGCGTGTGGGCAGAGCTCGGGAGGAGCAACGGCAAGTTGCGGGACTCGTTCGCGGCCTTGACGGCGCGGGCGGCGGAGGATCCGAGTGCGTACGAGGCGGAGGCTGCTCGGCTTGCGGGCCTGCCGGCGAGCGAGGTACGTCTGTCCTCTGCGCGAGACGGCACTGTCCTGTCGCGCCAAGCTGACATCGCTCTCGCTGTCCACAGTGGGCTAGCTCGAGCGTGCCCTTTGCCGACGCCGTCAGCGACATCCTCGTGAGCTCGATCGCCTTCCCGTCCGCCAGCGTCCCCGAGTAGAAGGCTGACCAGCTCCGAGCCCCTCTCGCGCAGACCATCCGGAAACACATCCGGTACATGGGCGAGGCGTCCGGCGTTCCCATCGAGCCGCCTGAGCAGACCAACTTGCTCGACGCTTGCTCCGCATTGCCCGGCGTGATTGGCGGTGGAGTTCCCGGCGGTGCGTCCTGCATTTCGCTCTTGCTCTCCGTCCTCCGAAGACATCCTCCCACCCCGTGCTCGACGCCAAGACTGACCGGTCCTGTCATGTGCAGCGGGCGGCTACGACGCCATCTGGGTGCTCTGCCTCGACCCTTCCTCGCGTCCCTCCCCCGCATCGTCACCTGCACCCGTCCCCGCCCCCGCCGACGCAGTCGAGGCCCTCCTCCGCTCCTACACCGCCATGTCGGTCGGCCCCTTGTCGCGCACCGCGTGGGCCAAGGGCGGCACAGTCGAAGGCGAGAAGGGCCTCTTGCGCGAGCGGCTCGACGAGGTCGAGGGGCTGAGGGAGGCCGTCGCGCGCGGCGAGGCGGCGCAGTAGAATGGGCGGGGTCGAGTCGTCGGATATCCGGTCGCAGTCGCAACACTATTCGTTTTCAGGTCCCCGCAATGCACCCCTAGAGTCTCTCGGCACATTGCGAGTCCGCGATGGAGAGCGGCGGGAACGCGCTCGCGCTCAGGTTGACTTGCGCTTCTTCGTTCCAGGCTCGGCGGGTTCGCTCGCGCGCTTCTTCGGCGCTTTCCTCTGCGCAGACTTCGATCCCGCATCGTCCACATCGACAGCCTCGCCTCCCCCTCCATACTTGCGCTCGACAGCCCAGCTCCAGAGCGCCTTCTCGAGGTCCTCGACGCTCTTCCACCCTTCCTTGTCTCTCCGCTCCGCCATCTCCTCCGTGTACCGCCTCCAAGCCTTGACCGTGTACTCCCTCTTGCCCGCGCCGCCGGGCTCGCCCGCACCGTACGCCGCGGCGCCGTCCATCGCCTCGTCGCTCATGAATGGCTGCGTCTCAGGGTCCCACGCCGCGAGGACTGCGCTCGCCGTCGCTGGCCCGACGCCACTGAGCGCACACAGCGCGTCGAGCGCGCCTTGCGCCGTCGAGGCGCGTGCGGCCTTCTCGACGGCGGCGCGGACCGAGGCGGGCGAGTTGCTCGCAACGAGGGATTGCAGGCGGGGGCGCCACTTGCCACGCTGCAAGCCAGAGTTATCGCCAGTCAGTTGACGTCTCGAGAGAGGGGGAGAAGGAGAGTGAGGGCGCACCGCGAGCTTCCACTCCATCAGCTCGACGAGCTCTTCCTTGGTCATCCGCACGCCCGGGTCAGCCTCCTCGTTCTCCTCCGCCGTCATGCGTTCCTTCATGACGGGGAACAGGGACCCGCGGTACCATGTGTCGAGCTGGACGAGGTTGGCGGACCGGGCGGAGGCGGCGGCGCGGAGTTCGAGCGCGGCGGGGTAGCGATCGAGGGCGGTCATGAGCTCCGAGTGGGACGGCATCGCGTGCTTGACGCCTCGGAGAGAGCAGGTCGACAGCAGCGAACGAGCGGTCGAGGCGAGAGCTGCGCCGACGTCAACGACGCTCGGTCGTCCCCTTTACACCTCGCCCTCACTCCGTCGACGAGTGAGCTTCTCCGCACCTTCAAGCTGTCGAGTCTCCAGCAGCTGCGCTTGCGCGCCCGCGCCCTGTACAAAGAGGTTCGCCGTCCGCTCCTCTTCATCGGGTTCGACGCCCCACCTCGCTCGTTCCTCGTCATCGAGCGACTTGGCGGACCCTGTCGACTGCTGGGACCCTTCTCCGATACTGTACCGAGCACGCTCGACCGCGCCGAACCCACGCTGACCTATCCTGTCTCCTCGACCCATCCTCGTCCCTCCTCGCGGGTCCGGCACCGGCCTCTGTCGTTACCCTTCCGCCCGATCGTCAGCTGTACGCTCTCGGCAAGGAGTATCCAGATCCCAACTACAAGATCCACGACCGGCTGCACCGCTGCTTCCTCGGGCACGTCGGCGCGGACGCCTCCAAGGTCGAGGAGGGGATCCGCAAGGCAGAGTTCATCAAGGCGGGTGCGTGCCGAGCGTTCTCCCTTTTTGCGGCACACGACACCAAAGGCTGACACTGGGCCCCCGACCCACGCTTGCAGAGCTCGAGGCGATGTACAGCCTGCGAAAGTACCGCGCCATGAAGCAGCGGTACTACGATGAGCCGCCGGCGAGCGCGCAATGAAGCCCGTGCGCCGGTGTCTTGCTCGCGTGCGGATGCGCGAAGGCGCGAAGGCGCCAGCGCTTGCAGGTGCGGCAAGCGAAGGTTGGCTGCTGGTCTCGATACGAGCGGCCCTCGAAACTCTCGAACTCCGTGCAAACCGCCGCAGCAGCCGCCTCGTCGCCTCTTGCGCCGGCTAGCTTTGGCTCCTTCGGAATAACGGCTTGTACCAGACCCCGTCACCGCAGGTCGACCCGCCCCATCAGCCTGTCGTGGGCCCGGGTCTGCACCAAACCCCAAGACGCGGGGACGTCACCTGCTGGCTCTCGTCGAGTCTGAGCTCTCTGTGTGTGTTCTTTGCTCGACTGTGCTATGTGCGAGAGAAGGAGGGAGGAGCAAGAGAGAGCGGACACTGACTGACCGACTCTCAGCCTCTCCCTCTCCCTCGACTCGCCTCGAGTCGCCCTGCCCTCTCAACGGCGACGGCACCGAACGGGAGCCCTCAACGCCCTATCCAGCACCGAGTCGCCCCACTCCAACAGACACACGGCTCTCGAGAGGAAGAGACAGGCCCGAGTGAGTGAAACCAAAGAGGGATGCGCGTTTCACCCCCCCCTGTCCTCCTCCTCGAGACAGCCTGCGACGCGCTTACTGGCGCTGCTTCTCGGCCTGGCGGCGACGCTGGTCGCGCTCCTGCAGCGGTTTGGGAGGATCGTCAGTATCTCCCTCAGCGGGACGTGGACGAGACGTGGAGAGGACTCGCCTCGCTGATCGAGAGCTTGACACCCTTGCCTGTGGTAGAGGAAGCGTCAGAGATGGCCATCGAGAGAGAGCGAGACGCGAGGGACGCACCCTTGGGGAGCGAGACGAGGGGCTTGTTGCCCTGGCCGATGACAAAGACGTTCGACAGACGGGTGGCGAACTCGCGGTCGAGCGTGTCACGGACCGTGACCTGTGCGAGCGAGCGAGGAAGGGAGCGAGCGAGGGGGCCAGGTCAGCGAGGGGGACTAAAAAGCCATGCCGACATCGCGAGACAAAAGACGCACAATGTCGTAGCCGCCGAGGTGGCGCTCGCGGTGAACGATGGTGCCGACACGGCCCTGGTTACGGCCGCCAGTGAGCATGACGAGCTGTGAGAGCACAAGAGAAGACGGGTCAGCTCGACGTCCCCAACGGCCCAACCGAATAAAAGAAAAGAACCCACGTTGCCCTGCTCAAACTTGACGTGGTCGACAATCTTGTTCTCGACGAGGTCAAACTTGACGACGTCGTTGACCTTGATGGCCGGGTCCGGGTAGCGGATGGTGCGGCCGTCGTGGGTGACGATGAAGGGGACGCCCTTGGCACCGAGCTGGACCTTGCGGACCTTGAGGAGCTTGTAGGTCGCCTCCTCCTCCGAGATGCGGTGGATGGCAAAGCGGCCCTTGACGTCGTACAGGAGACGGAAGTGCTCGCCCGACTTCTCGATCGAGATCACGTCTGGACACGGGGGGGGGAAGAGACGAGAGGAGAAAGGGAAGGAGGACGACACCTGTTAGTCTCTGTGCCGGACCAACGGACAACAGAGAACGCTGGTGAAGCGTGTGCTACTGAGAGCAAGGTGGACTAACCCTGGAAGCCGGCCGGGTAGGTCTCGTCGGTGCGGACCTTGTTGTCGATCTTGATGAGGCGCTGCTTGACGACGAGGGTGACCTCACGGCCCGTGAGGGCGTACTTCAGGCGGTTGCGGATGAAGATCTGCGGGGAGAGGAAGGGAGGGCGGAGGCGAGAAGGGGGGCGGGAGGTCAGCTCGACCGCCTGAAGGGAAACGATGGTGCACCTCGTTTCTGCCCTGTCCGCTTGCGCCCACGTCGCATCCTCCACTCCACCCGAGGCGAGCGACTAGCGCATCAAGCCATCGCGGCCACAGCCTTCGACTGCGTGCCCGTGCTCAACGGCTCCGCAACCTCGCCTCCTCGACACTGTCCCGTCCCGCGGTTCGAAGAAGGACGACACGCTGTCGAGCGTGTCGCAGAAGGTGCGAGGCGTGTGTCGGGACTGACCGAGAGCGGGAGGCACTCGCGCTGCTTGTGGGGGCCAGGCGAGGGCTTGGGGGCGTAGGCGCCTGTGTGCCGGAACCCGAGCGGTGAGCTCGTCGCGTTCGTCAGACAGTGCAGAGGGGAACCAGGTGCGCACCACCAAGCTTGTCGAGCATCCACGCCTTGGGCGCTGCCAGACGGCTCATGTGCTTCTTGGGACCGCGAGCCCTGCGAGTCCGCACGCGAGTGCCATAAGTCGGGGGGAGGGGGACCAAGCAGCGGGCGCGGGACAGCGGCAGGGTTCGCGGCGGTAGAAGCACACGCAGTCGAGGCACGAGCAGAGGGACGCAGGTAGGAACAGGGGAGGGACGGAGGAGGGAGGAAGGGGGGGAAAAGTCTGGTCAGCTCCGACGACGAGGGGGACGTGGTGTGCCGGTTTCGAGGGTCGAGAGGGGGCGGTAGAGGGTGTGTGTGGCGAGGGGCATGCACGGGTGGACGCACATGTCGACGTTAGGGTGATCTGCTTCGAGGGGGAGAGAAGAGACGGAGGGCAAACCACGAGTGGGCCGAGCGCGCGCGCCTCGCCTCGTCCGGATCTGCCACCTGGCACGCGCTCACTCCCTTCCCCCTCTGCGCCCCCCGTCTTGCTCGAGAAACCTTAGGCCTTGTTGCACATGCGCTGCTTCCCTGTCAAGCTCTCCGTCTCCCTCCCCCGCCTACTGCGTGTCGGGCTCAGTTTGCCCCTCCTCGTCGTCCAGCTCGACCCTCCTCTCCCCGCCCCGCACCTGCCCCTGCCGCTGCTGCTCTTCCTCGAAGCCTGCCTCCCCGCACTGCTGCTGCGCTTGTCCGCCCTCCCCCTGCGTGCTCGACGGCGTCACGTCCTGCTCAATCATTCTCCGCCGCTTGACCCGGGCGGCCTCGGGCCGTCCGCCCGCTCCCGCCTCCCCGATCCTCACCATGCCGCCTCGCGCCTCAGCCTCAGCCTCAGAGAGGCTCTCGTCCTGCTCGATGACCCGGCGCTTGGTCGCCCCGCGCGCGAGTGCCCGTCTCGGACCGGGCGCAGGCGTGGGCGAGGGCGCGACGCCTCCCGTCGGCGCCGTCGGGACGGTCGCCGCGCGCGGGGTGGACGCTCCGGCCGACGGCGCTACTGCTGCGCCGGCGCTGAAGAGACGGAGGCTCGTCGTCCCGCGCGGGAGACCGTCCTGCAGCGAAGGGAGGACGCGGCGCGCGCGGTGCAGCGGTGGGGATGGACCGGGCGCGTCCGAGCTGGACGAGGCGAGGGCGGGCGGCGCGATACGGGTCGGTGTCGCTTGTTGGACGGGTACAGGAGGCGCGAGACGCGGAGACGCGCTGTGCGCGGCGGAGCGCGGGGAGACGACGCCGCGAGCGTCGGGGTCGACAGTGTGGCTGCGGGGCGTGAAAGGCTGCATCGGCGTGAACTCCTGCCGAACAACCGCTTAGTAAGTGAGACTGGGAACGGCGACAGAGAGAGCAGTACCTGCATATGCGGCAGGTCCAGCCTCGCCTCGACCTTCGCAACCTTGGCCGCCAGCCTCTCGAGCATATCGGTCTGCGCCTTGCTCGCCCGCGTCGCCTCGAGCAGGTTCATCTCCAGATCCACCAGCTTGCTGTTAAGCGCTGCGCTCCTCGTTGACGCCTCCTTGGCGATCTCGGCCCTGAGCTGCCGCTCAACCTGCTCCGACCTGGCGCGCGCCGCGTCGGCCTCGCCAGCAGCGCTCGTCTCGACACCGGCGAGGCGCTCGTCTGTCTGTTTCTGGGCGGCGCTGAGCGAGCCTGCAGCCGTGGAAAGGGACGCGCGCAATGGAGCGAGGAGGTCGTCCACGGCGGTGCGGACAGCAGCGACGACGCGCTCTTCAAGAGCCGTTTCTGCAGGTCCCCCTCAGTCAGTCGTATTCAGTGGGCCGGAAGCGAGAGTTCCACCCACCCTGTGCCTCGCGCTGCGCCTCGCCGAGCCTGAACTCCTCCCTCAGCGCCTCGACCGCTTCCCTGAGCGCGAGCACCTCTCCCAGCGCCTCGCCCGCCCCGTCGAGCTCGAGCTTGACGCGCTCCAGAGTGAGGCGCAGGCGCGCCGCGTCGAGCGAGGTGGGCGCTTGCGGCGGGAGGAGTGCGGGGAGGGTCACGGGGAGAGGTCTGTGCGATGAGGCGGGGAGGAGGTTGGGTGGGGGCGGGAGCGAGTGCTGCGTGTCGTATTGGGGCTGCTGCTGGGCTGGCTGGGGTCTCCACAGCGACATGGCGCGGAGGCGAGGTGGTGGACGGAGAGCGAGAGCGAGAACGGGCCCCTCCTGCTCGAGAGAGACTGCCTCGAAGCCTTCGCTTCCTGGCCAGACTGAGGCTGTGGCTCGCTTGCACTGCGCTTTCCCTTTGGCTGTGGTCACCGCAAGCGCGCGATAAGCGAGCAGCGTCTAGTTTTACCGACAGCCTCGAGTCGCTGACACTACCCGAGTCCCTCAAATCCTGTACTTGCGCAGCCGCCGCTCCTCATCCATCCTCTTGGCCACGAGCCGCGCCACCTCGGGCCCCCACACCTCGTCCGGGTCCTCCTCGCCCAGGAGGCACCGCTCCTCGTGCACGCGGCCCTCCTCGCGGTCAAAGACGACGAGGTTGTCCCACGCGAGGCCGCGCTCCTTGCGCCACCGGAGGACCGTCGGCCGGGCTGGGTAGACGTGCGGCGGCGCGACCGACTTGGCGCGGTGGATCTCCTCGTACAGGTAGGTCATGTCGTCTTCGGAGAAGGGGATCCGGCTGTGGGCGGGTCCTCGTCAGACCTCGAGGCAGTAAGCTTGAGGAGACGCGCTGGACGCACTTGTCGCCCGTGAGTTTCATTTCGGAGGCCGACAGCTGGCGGTGCAGCGTCGCGGCGAGCTTGAAGCGGTTCCTGCGGAAATGGCGACAGTCAGCATGTCAGCGACCACATCAGTGACAGCGACAGCGTCGTGCACCGACGCAACGACACTGCCCCGCCTCGAAAACGCACTTGACGGGGAGGGTCTCCATTTTGAAGCCGGCGAGCTGCTGCAGGACATACGCCGCCGCGACGTTGCCAAACTACAAAGAAAGCGCTGGTCAGTGTTCTGCCTGCACAGACCGACGTGAAGTACACAGTACGCACCATGGCGGGCAAGGGTCCGAGGACAGGGAGGATGCGGACGCGGAAGTTCTGCATCGCATGCAGCTCATCGACCTTGCCCTTCTGGAACTCCTCTTCGTCCAACGGCAGCAGGCCGAGGTCTGGTCGCGGCTTTTCAGTCGAGTACTGCATGCACGAGGTGGTGGTCAGGCTCACGTACACGAGAGCAGGCAGAGACGGAAGGAGCGAGAGACGCACGACGACGGGGACCCCGTGTGAGACGCCCTCGAGGCGCAATCGTCGGCGGACCGACTTGGCGAGCGGGTCCTCGAACGTGGTCGAGATGTCGGCGACCTGGATCCGACTCGGGTCGCTCTTGCAAGCAGCTCCGAGAGAAGAAAAGACCGGTAGGTCGTTCTTGCAACAGAAGGCGAGGAGGTCGACCTTGGAGTCGATGTTGTCAATGCAGTCGACGACGTAGTCGGGCTTGCCCTCGAGCAGCTCTGCCGCCCGGTCCTTGTCAAAGAGCTCGACGCGGGCGTCCACTTCGACCCACGGCGCGACCTCGGCAAAGTACTGCGCGCAGCTCGTCACCTTGGGCGTCCCGACCTGCGCCAGCGTCGCCGTCGAGTGGCGGTTGAGCGAGCTGAGCGACACCTGGTCAAAGTCGATGAGGCGGATCTTGCGGATCCCGCTCCGGACGAGCATGACGGCTGCCGCACTCCCGACGCCGCCGAGTCCGACGACGACGACAAACTTGTCGCGCACGGCGTTCATCTTGTCGTCACCGAAGAAGGCGTAGTTGCGCGCGAGCGCCTCGCGGATGATGACCTCGCTCGTCGCCTTCTTGCTGCCCTTCCTCGTCGGCCCTCCGGTCCCCGCGTCCCGTGCCACCGCCTGCGCTGCGCCCGCCATGCTCCCTCGCCGGCTCCCGACTGGCCGTGTAAAGTCGATCACCTCGTCCTCGTCGAGGTCGTCCGGCGACTCGAGCCGCTGGTCGATCGAGCTCTTGAGGCGGCGACGCCGGCTGACGCGCCGCAGCGACTGTGCGCCGAGAATCGATGCTGCAGTGACGGTGGTCGAGGCGAGCGCCACCACTGCGAGCTTGCCGTTGGGTGTCCGGAGGGTGTCTCCCACCCGGGTGATGAAGCTGTCCCAGGTTGACATGGGCGTGGTGCGGGGCCAAGCGTGGTTCGGGCCTGGAGCGAGTAGGGCTCCGGCGCTGGTCGGGCCGCTAGAAGGCTGCCCTGCGAGAGGGGCGGGGCGGGTAGAGGCTAACGAAGTGTTCGGCCCTTCTCTCGGTTCCGGACCAGCAACTTGCCTTCGCCTCGCCTGCCAGCTCGACATATCCTGACACACCCAGGTATTTGCTCATCGTAACGTCTAGGCGCACGCTTGCCGCCCCATCGGAACATGCGTCATCCCACCCCGCGTGCTCCTCCGCCTGTGGCCGAACGCCAAGCCGTCCTCCTTGAAGGGAGGCACTGGAGGACACTGAGCTGGCGACCGAGCCGGCTCCTAAGCCCAACGCCCATCTCGCGCGCGGATGCAGAAGACGGTCGTCAAGCACCCGTCCACTTGGAGGCCCTCCCTCGACGTCGGACCCCGCCGAGCGCGGCGCCTGGCCTGAACCAACGGGGAACGGACAATGAAAAGGGACGGAGCAAAACAAGGGAATCACAGCGCGACGCGCAGCCAGCAAGCAGCCGCAGGGAAATCTACAGGGTCGAAGCAACAGGCACCCTCTGCTCCTCCTCGACCGACCAACCTTTGTCGCTCACTTGCGGTACCACGTCACTCCCTTCCTCGAGCGCCTCATCTTGCGCTGGAGCTGGAGCATGCCGTAGCTGTGGGGGCAAGGAGCAGGGGGTCGTCAGCTCTCGCTCGTTTGGCGCTCGCCGCTCCCCGCTTCACGACCCGCTTCTGCCCGTCGTCTCGCGCCACGCCCCTCGACTCGGGCACGCTGCCCTCCTCACCGGCTCTCCCCCACCAAGATGAACGTGCACGCACAGAAGAGCCTCGGCCGTGGGCGGGCACCCCGGGACGTAGAGGTCGACCGGGACGATGCGGTCGCAACCGCGGACGACCGAGTACGAGTAGTGGTAGTAGCCGCCGCCGTTGGCGCACGAGCCCATCGAGATGACCCAGCGGGGCTCGGGCATCTGCGCAGCGGGACGGGGCAGCCGGGGTCAGCTTCCCGCGACAGCCTTCAACCGAGGGAAGACAGCGCACCTGGTCGTACACCTTGCGGAGCGCCGGTGCCATCTTGTTGGTGAGGGTGCCGGCGACAATCATGATGTCAGACTGCGCAGACGAGCAGAGAGTCAGCGAAACAGCCCGCGATGAAGCGCGAGGACACCCCCCCCCCCCCACGCACCTGACGAGGCGAGGCACGGAAGACGACGCCGAGACGGTCCTGGTCGTAGCGCGCCGCGGCCATGTGCATCATCTCGACGGCGCAGCATGCCAATCCGAACGTCTGCGAGCGCACACGCGCACGAGAGAGGCGCGGTCAGTGACCTCGATCCTGGCGAGCGGGGAGAGACGACGTCGAGGCGCAACCCCTTCGAGGGAGGGCCGCCACCACGACCACCCAAGGACAAGTGAGGAGGACGCACCATGGGCCACATGGAGCCCTGACGAGCCCAGTTGACGATCTTGTCCATGGTGCCGAGCGCATACTCGACGCCGTTGCGCGGCGTCTCAAGCGAGAGCTGGTTGGAGCCGACCTTGGCCAGGTCGAACGCGTTGCTCGCCTGCTGCTGCGTCATCTGCTGGGTCGGTGCGCCGACGGCTGCCGACTGGGCCTGGTGGGCGGGGACGGCGGGGCGCGACGGGGTGGTGGCGATGGAGCGCAGCGCGAGGGGGCGAGCCTGGCGGAGAGCGGGCGTGAGGCCTGGGGGAGGAGAGAGCAAGAAAGGGGGATCAGTTGGGGTTTGTGAGGGCTGTAGCTGAGGTGAACAACAAACCTGTCCGAATCGACTGCATCCTGAGCGAGTGTGGGTGAAGAGACGAGCGAGGAGGGGTGGCGACCGGGGGCGAGGGGGGAAGAGGAGGCGACCAGCTCGACCCGCTCACATTGGCCGACGACACCTCGCATGCTCCGCTTCCCTCTCTGCCGGGTAGTTCACCCGCTCGACTCACGCTTACAGTCTGGATCACACCGCTACGGCCGCTTGCCTGTCCGCCCACGGGTCACATCGCGGTCGAATCTCGTCGCTAGCTCGTCCTGGCGCTCGGCGACGCCGGCCGCGGAACCCGCTTGCGTCGCTGCGGGCATATGTATCGCACGCTTTCTTGCGGGCTTCTAAACATGCAGATCTCAGTGCAGTGCAACCGCTCGCCTGCGTCGCTGAGACCGTGGTCCGCCAGACTGCCCCGTACGGCCGAGCCTCTTGACGCTCGCCAGCACCCGCGTCTCGGTTCCGCCAGCGTCCCGCGACCATTTCCTCGCAGTGCACCCTTGTCACATGCGCACACGTGCGCACGGATAGTCGGTGCCCGTGTCGTCTCGGCTCAAGCTCGTGCACCTGCCGCGGCGCTCAATCAGGGGAGCGGTTCCACCCACGCTCGGCCAGCTCGCAAGCCGCACGTCGGGGATCTGCACCGCAGAAAACAGTGCAGGTCCTCAGAGTCTCGCTGGTGAACCCCCGCGCGAGGCGGGTCAGCAGGACACGCTTGAGGCGGCGCGAGAGAAGTCGCACCGCTACCACAAGCGGGAACAGGTCGAGTCGGGTGCGTCGCCGCCCCACGAGAGTGAGCGGTGCAAACGACGCGAGAGCGCTGCGTCCGTCGCGCAAAGACCGCTGACAGGATGCGTCGACAGGTCAGCGTGCCAGAAAGCGGTGAGCCGGATAGGCTGCAGCGCGACCGACTCTCGCTGGCGCGTCGGTTGAACGTCGGCGAGGCCTGGTTTGACGACATAACAGGTCATGCGAGGCTATCGTCGGCGCGGAAGGCACTTAGGGCCGTTGTTGGATCCTGACAGCCGAGGAGTGATGAGGGCGGGGGGAGCCGGTCGGAGAGAAGCGAGACTGGCAGGGGAGGAGCGAGGAGCGGGTGCGCCGGCATGAGCGTCGATGACTGAAGATGATTGACGGCTGTTGACGCTCACTGCTAGCTGAGCAGGACGAGGTTCGGGCCAAAGCCAAGGCGTCGACAACTCGACGCTCTGACTCTGCTTCTCCCGCCCTTCCTCCCTAGGTCCACTACGAGAAGCACCAACACCACCATGGCACCCAACGGCACTCAGCAGATCCGCACGGCGACCATCTCGCGCAAGACGGGCGAGACCGAGATCGAGTGCACCTTGACGCTCGACCACCACCCGGGCACCAAGCAGGTCATCGAGGTCGACACGGGCGTCGGGTTCTACAACCACGTGCGTTCCCAATAGGTGCCCCCTTGTCCCGTCGCCGTTCACCTCGAGAGCTGACCCCGAGAGCTTGCACCGCACTGCACCGCACCGCACCGCACCGCCACAGATGCTGCACGCGCTCGCCAAGCACGGCAAGATGTCGCTCCAGCTCAAGTGCAAGGGCGACCTCGAGGTCGACGACCACCACACGGTCGAGGACTGTGCCATTGCCCTCGGCGAGGCGTTCAAGGAGGCCCTCGGCGAGCGCAAGGGCATCAGGCGCTACGGCACTGGCTTTGCGCCTCTCGACGAGGTGCGCTCCTTTCTTCCTTCTGGCAGTGCCCACCCGTCGCCGAGCCTTGTGTACAGCACGGCCTGGGGAGCTGACCTGGACACGCGCGTTCCTTCCCCGCAGGCCCTTGCGCGCGCCGTCCTCGACATCTCGTCGCGTCCGTACTTCTGCGGCGACCTGCAGCTCAAGCGCGAGAAGATCGGCGATCTCTCGACCGAGATGATCCCGCACGTCTTCCAATCGTTTGCGCAGGGCGCGGGCGTCACGCTTCACGTCGACGTCCTCCGCGGCGAGAACGACCACCACAAGTGCGCCTCATGCTCGCGACTCCCTCGTCTCGTGCCGCTGGTTGAACTCCCCACTGACGCTGTCGTCGCGATGCCTTCAGGTCCGAGTCGGCGTTCAAGGCGCTCGCGCTTGCGATCCGGGAAGCGGTCCAGACGGACGGCTCTGACGAGGTGCCGAGCACCAAGGGCGTCCTCGCTCTCTGAGCGTGCAGTGCGCGCGCCGTCCCTCCGTACCCCTCTTGTAACCCTACGCATGCATCTAGACGTCCCAGTGCCCCTCTGCCTGACGCTCGGGGGTCGCCTCAGCGAGCCAGGAGAGAGGTTCGCGACTGCGGAAGCGCGTCGGTTCGAGCCCCCACTAGGTCGGGGGAGGTGTACGCGCGCTGTGAGCCTTTGCAGCAGTGGTAGGCGCGGGATGCGACTCGTCGAGTGCGTCCCGAGGGGCCTGAGCGGGAGCGAGACACGCCCAAGCCAAACGGGAGATTGCTCAGTGCTCGGCACTTGCGACTTGCCCCTCCTCCCTCTGCATCGCCGGTCCGTGCACTGCACCAGGCGCCCGCATTTGCACCTGCTGTCACCCTTTCGCACTGTGCCTCGAGCCGCACCCGCCACCAGCACCGACACCGCACAGTTCCCCCCGTCGCAGGCCTCATCCAACCTTCCCTCGTCGTACGACCCCCTTCCCGCGCCGCGCATTGCGCCGAGCCAGCCCCTGGGCGCTCAGAACCAATGGCCTACAACAACCAGCCCTACCAGCCCTACGGCTCGAGCGCCGACGCCTACTCGTCCGCGGCCCACAACCCGTTCGCGTCGGCGAGCGAAGTCGACCTGCACGCACCCTACAGCGCGACGTACCCTCCGCACAACAGCAACATCCACGGCAGCAACAACATGAGCACGCCGACGGGCTTGTACCAGGCTGAGGACCGCGCGGGCTCGGCGTGGTCGCTCGACGACCAGGACCTCGCGGCGGGAGGGTACGACAAGGTGCAGCGCAGCGCCGACAACCCCTTCTCCGAGGGCTACAAGGCCAGGAAGAGCGGCAACTCGCGCAAGAAGTACATCTGGATCGGGATCGTCGCGGTCGTTGTGGTCGGAGGTATCGCGGGAGGGATTGCCGCTTGGAAGGCGACCTCGGGCGGCTCGTCGTCGTCGTCGTCGTCTTCGTCTTCGTCTGGCAGCGGCAAGATGCAGTTCATCGAGTGCGTCGAGTCGATGTTCACCCTTCTGCTCTGCGGGAACGATAGGCTCACCATCCGCCCTCTGCAGCGGCACGGCCAAGGTAGTCAAGTCCAACCCGTCGGACCCCTCCCAGTTCGAGAAGGACTCGCGCCTGAAGCAGATCTTCTACGGCCTCGCGTACACGCCCAAGAACGTCCTCGAGGAGTACGGCTGCGGCGCGACGCTCGCCAACGTGACCGAGGACATCCAGCTCATCTCGCAGCTTACGAGTGCGTCCGCCTCTGCGCTTGAGCAGTCGTCTCAAGCCTCAGCCTTCTGACGTGCACCTCCTGGGCGCTCTCTTGGCCGCAGCTCGGATCCGCACGTACAGCACGTCGTGCAACCAGACGCAGCTCACGCTGCAGGCGATCCAGGACACCAAGGTCAACATGACCGTCTGGCTGGGCGCCTACGTCGGCCAGAACTCGACGGTCAACGAGCAGCAGCAGCAGGACGTGCTCGACGCGCTCCAGATCTACGGCACGGACCACGTCAGCGGCATCACGATCGGCAACGAGTTGCGTTGCTCTCCCTCCCTGTTCGCGTGCGTTGTTCTGTGCGTGCTGACAGAGGGCGAGTGCAGGTACGTCCTCGGTCAGGAGAACTCGGCCGCCTCGATCCAGTACATCGTGTCGCAGCAAGCGTCGGTGCGCAACTCACCTTCTTGACCACGCGGGAGCCAGCTCAAAGTCTCTGACGGCTCTCTGTCACACAGTTCCGCACAAAGCTCGCCGCGCTGAACCTGCCAAAGTCGCTGCCTGTTGGCACGTCGGACGCCGGCTCGTCGTTCAACGCCGCGCTCGTCGCTGGCTCGGACTATATCATGGGCAAGCCCGCTGTTCTCTCTTTCGATCCGAACATGCGTACTGATCATTTGGTGCTCGTGCAGCCAACGTTCACCCTTGGTTCGGCGGTCTCTCTGTCGACCAGGCAGCCGGCTGGACCTGTGCGTCGTGGCTTCCTCCCTCTTTCCCCCAGTGCACCGAGCCTGACCTTGTCCCTTGCTTGCACAGGGGAGTTTTTTGAGGAGAACGACGTCGCCCTTGCCGAGGCAGCGAGCAACAACCCGACGGCCTACATCGCCGAGACGGGCTGGCCCACGGAGTCCATGACGCCCGAGAACGCGACCCTCGGCGCCGCGGTCGCGGGCGTGAGCGAACTGCAGACGTTCCTCGACACGTACCCGTGCGCGGCCAACAGGAACGGGAGCTACTACTTCTACTTTGAGCCGTTTGACGAGCCGTGGAAGGAGAGGTACGGCGGCGTCGAGCCGGTGCGTCCTCTTCCCCCGACTCTCCTCGAGTGCGCCCTGGTGGTGGACGTGTGCTGACACACGTCTTTTCTCTACGCCTTGGCACCGGTTCGTCTGCCCTCAGTACTGGGGCCTCTTCGATTCGAACAAGGTCCTCAAGGACATTTCCCTGCCGGACTGCGACGTCGACTCGACCGACGCGTCGGGCTGATCCAACCTGCAGCCTTGTCGGTGGCTGCTGTCAGCTGCGGCGACCGGTCGGTCGCGAGGCGTGCCGACCCAAGCCGACCTGTCCCCCCCCTGGCACCCCTGCTCTCTCCCTTTTCCCTATCGACCTCGACGTGCTTTCCTCAACAGACATTGCCGCCTCTTTCTCCGTGTGTGTGTGTGTGTGTGTCTATGTTACTCCTGTTATACAACTCCTGCATTGCCGCGCTCGAGCTACCGCGAGTCGAGTCGTTCGCGAGCTGCGTCTCGCGACGTCCTCGGGTGCAGTGCCGGCTCTCTCTTGATAATTTCCGCGCCCGCTGGAAGCTCAGTCGTGACAGGTGCTTGGAGTCGACGACAGGCGCAAGACCTGTTTGTAAGTGTCGTCCGCTGGAGGTCGTCGCCTCGGCTTCTCAAGGAGAGGTCCGGGCCTTCGCTTCCCCACTCATGTCCCTCCGCCTTGTGCAGGGCTGCCGCGCCTGCCTCGCGAGCTCTCAAGGCACCTTTCAAAGACCTCTCGCCCCTCGACTGCGCCCCTTTGCGTCGTCGTCGCGCCTCGGCGAGCCCGACTCCCCCTCCATCTCGTCGAGTGACCGCCCACCCCCTTCACGCCCTCGACCGAGTCCACAGCTCAAGGACCTTCAAGCATCAGCTCAGAAACGCCTCGCCGAGGCCCGCGCCAATGCCCAGGCGCAGCTGCGTGCCCTCCTCCGTTCGGTCGACTCTGGGGCGCGCAAGCAGGCGCACGCGTTCGCCGCTGCGTTGCAGGCGCTCGAGCTCGAACGCAAGCTGAGGGAGGTCGGGGGGCGGATCAACCAGGCGACAGGGTACGAGGAGATTGAGCGGTTGCGGAACGGCGTCGGCGACAAGGGTCAGCTCCTCCCGGCTTCCGCTCACACCGGCGTGTACAGGCTGACGTGGAGCTTTCCCGATGCGCAGAGAAGGCGCTCATGAACTCGCGGGAAAAGGCCCTCTCGCTGAAGCAGGCCTACACGGAGCGCGTCAGGCTTCGCGCCGACTCGCAGCGGGAGGTCAACGACCTGCTGCAGCGCAAGAGCGCCTGGACGGGACCCGACGTGTTGCGCTTCACGGAGCTCGTGCAGCAGGAACACACGAACGAGCAGGAGGAGGCCAAGGCCAAGCAGGCGATGGATGCGGCGGAGGAGGCAGTCGAGAAGGGCTTCTCGGGTACGCTCTCTTCACGGCGCTGTTCTGCGACACTTCAGTCCCTGACGCCCCTCGCAGACCTCATGCAGGCTATCCTCGAGCGGTACCACGAGGAGCAGGTCTGGAGCGACAAGGTGCGGTCGCTCGCTTGACGTGCCCGTGCCACCCAGCTGACCTCGGCTCGACAGATCCGCTCCATGTCGACCTACGGCTCGCTCGGCATCACGTCGCTCAACGTTCTGCTCTTCTTGATGAGCCTGCTCCTCATCGAGCCGTGGCGACGGCGACGGCTGGTCGAGAACGTCGAGGAGAGGCACGCTCGCCCACCCTTGTCTCGCTCGGGGAGCCTGTCGCTCACTTTCTGCGCATGACAGGCTGCGGGAAAACTCGCAACAGGGGCATGATGCGACGCAGCGGCAAATTGAGAGCCTGCAGGGTCTTGTGCAGCAGGCTCAGGCCACCCTCGATGCCGTCGCCGCTTCCACCGCCGCCCTCGCCGCTCCGCCGCCTCCCGCCTTTCTCCCGCCCGTTGAACAGGGTCTCGACCTCGAAGCCGAGCCGACCGTCGTGCTCCCTCCTCCACCGCCCGTCGTCGAGGCCGAAGAACCCGCCGCGCCGCCGGCACGGTCCGCGCAGACTCCGCACGGTCGTGTCCTCGAGCAGGCGCGCGAGGCGATCCAGGGCAACGAAGTGTGGGCTGCAGGTGCAGCTGGAGCCGTCGGAGGTGTCGTCCTCGCAGCACTCGTGTCTTTGGCCGGCCGATAGAGACCCTCAAGGCAGCTGAAATTAGAGACGAGTCTTTTTAGCCGCACGTGCGCCGACGCCCACCCCGCGCGATCCTCTTGGTCAGCCAAGGGGTTTCGCAGCTCGCTCACTTCTGTCCCTCGCACCGCTGCATCTCGATTCCTTGCCCGTCGGATGGCGGACGCTGCAGCTGCTGCGCTCGAGAGCCAGGTGCTCAGCTCGAGCCAAGGCCCTGCGAGGCCGCTCACGAGCGAAGACGGCGGCCGGAAGGCGACATCAAGTGGGGAGCGGTCGGCATCGACCGCTGCGAGCTCGGCTGCGTCGCGAACGCGCACAGAGGACGACAAGGACGACGAGGAGCAAATCGGCTCGCCGGACAAGGAGCCGGTCCAGGTCCGACACAAGTGGTGCGTTCGATCCGAACGGTCCTCGCGAGGCACGAGGAAGAACTCGTCGTTGCTGACCCGTCCGTACTGCTGGCGCGCTACAGGGCTCTGTTCGACCCATTCGTGTACAAGGCGCCGCCCCCGCCGCCGGCATCGATGGACGACGCTGCGACTATCGGCATTGCCAAAGCTTCGTGGCTCTCGCAGACGACGTTCTGTGCGTCCTTTCTTCTCTTCCGCTCCTTCCGCTCGTTCAACATGCTCATGAGAACACATCGGCGGCTTGCGTCGAACAGGGTGGATCCAGCCGCTGCTCGTCCTCGGCTACAAGCGCGAGCTCCAGGCTGAGGACCTCCCCAAGATGGACCCGACGCGCGAGGCGGGCCACCTCGCTGACGTCTTTGAGGAGAACTTTGAGAAGCGACGGCGGGCCGTCGAGGAGTGGAACCAGGGGCTTGAAGACGGGACTTTTGTGCCGTCGAGGTGGACGCGGCTCAAGTGGAAGGCGGCAGCTCGGGCGGGTTGGGGTCGCGAGGACGGTCGGCGCGAGGTTGGCTTGTGTCTGGTGCGGCTCCTCTCTCCCTGGGCGCCTTTTCCCGCCGCCGAGGCTCGCGGGGCGACCGCTCACGGCGAATCAAGCGCAGGCCCTCTCGGACACGTTCTTCTGGCCCTTCTGGAGCGCTGGCGTCTACAAGATTGTCAGCGATGCTGCGCAGACGACGTCGCCGCTCGTCTCGCGTGAGATCATCCGCTTTGTCCAGTCGGCCTATGCGGCGCAGCGAGCCGGCGAGCCCGTCCCCGGCGTCGGCCGTGGCGTCGCCATGGCGGTCGGCCTCTTCCTCATGCAGCTCTTCGTCAGCGTGTGCATGAACAACACGTTTGCGCGCGCTGGGCAGTGCGGCGTCCTCGCTCGAGCGGCGCTCATCTCGGCGGCCTGTGCGTCCTCGACGTCCTCCTCCCCTCCCACCGTTCTCCTTGCTCATCCGGTCTCTCACTCCCTCTTGCACCTCGTCACTGACGCTCACGGCCCCGAGCAGACCGCAAAGCGTTCAAGATGAGCGGCAAGGCGCGCACCGAGATTTCGAATGCCAGGCTCATCTCGCACATCTCGACCTCGATCTCGCGCATCGAGTGGGCGTCAACCTTCTTCCACTTTTCGTACACCTGTGTTATCCAGCTCGTCGAGGTGATTGTCATTCTCCTGTGCACCATCGGTGTCAGCTCGCTGCCGGGCGTCGCCATCGTCATCGCCGCAAGTGCGTCCCTTCCTCTTCGTCTCGACCGTCTCGCCGACGGCTCACACTGTCCCTCATCCGCTTGCGCACAGTTCCGCTCCAGTCGTGGGCAATGAAGCAGCTCTATAAAGGCCGCCGAGTCGCTCAGAAGCACACGGACGCCCGCATCAAGACCATCTCGGAGATGTGTGCGTCCTCCTCCGTCTCTCGCCTCCTCCTCCCTCTCCTCTCCTCCTTGTCCCTCCCTCCCTCCCTCCCATCGGTCATCTAGCCCGACGGGCCCAGTCTTCGCGTCCGTACCTGACGCGCTCCCGGCCGCTGCAGTGAACGGCATCCACATCGTCAAGCTGTTCGCGTGGGAGACGCCCATCCTCGCCAAGGCGGCCCAATCGCGCAAGCACGAGCTCGGCGCCATCCGCAAGCTCCTGACGATCCGCGCCGCCAACCAGTCGATCGCCATGACGCTCCCGCTCCTGTCGTCGGTCCTTGTGTTCGCCGTCTACTCGCTCACGGGCAACGCGCAAGACCCCGCCCAGATCTGGACGTCGCTCGCCCTCCTGAATCTTTTGCGACAGCCCTTGATGATGTTGCCAAATGCGGTCAGCTCGACGACCGACGCAATTTCTGCTCTCAGGGACCTCACGCCTGTGTTCACCGCCGACGAGCTCCCGGAGCAGCTCTTCCTCGTCAACGGCGACTCGAAGCTCGCGCTCCAAGTCGAAGACGCCGACTTCGAGTGGGAGACGTCCGCACCGCCACCTGTCGACGTCGCCATCAAGGGCAAGGGCGCCAAGAAGGAGCAGAAGGTTGGCGAGAAGGCGGGCCTCGTTGAGATGGTCGACCCGCCGGCCCGGCTCGAGGGCATCAACCTCGAGGTGCCCAAGGGTCACTTGACGTGCATCGTCGGCAGCGTCGGGTGCGTCCTCCCCCATTCTCTCGGTCGGCGTCCTCGTCGGCGTCCTCCCGCGTCGTCAAGTTGCTGACGCTCAGTCGTCCTGCAGCTCGGGCAAGTCGTCGCTCCTGCAGGGCTGTATCGGCGAGATGCGCAGGACTCGTGGAACCGTCACGTTCGGTGCGTCCCCGCCCCACGCCGTCTCGGCGATTCTGCGCGACCTGACGCCTCTCGTACTCGACAGGCGGCTCGATCGCCTACTGCGCGCAACAGGCCTGGATCATGAACGGCACTGTGCGCTCCAACGTCCTGTTCGGCCGCGAATTTGACGAGCACCGGTACTGGGAGGTCATCCGGGCGGCGTCGCTCCTTGCCGACCTCGACCAGCTCCCGGCCGGCGACATGACCGAGATCGGCGAGAAGGGCATCACTTTGTCGGGCGGGTGCGTCCCTCTCTCTCCTCCTCATTCAGAACTGAACACCACTGACGCTGCGCCGAGAACAGGCAGCGACAGCGCGTCTCCATCGCGAGGACGCTCTACTTTGACGCCGACATCGTCCTCCTCGACGATCCTCTAAGCGCCGTCGACGCCCACGTCGGCGCCGCCATCTTCGATAACGCGATCCAGGGCCTCCTCGCTGGCAAGACGCGTATCCTCGTCACGCACGGCCTGCAGTACCTACCGCAAGCCGACTCGGTTGTCGTCATGGAGAACGGCCGCATCGTCGAGCAGGGCACGTACGCTGAACTCGTCGCGTCGGGCTCGTCGTTCTCGCGCTTTGCAGAGGAGTACGGCGTCGCGGCCATCTCGACGGCCGAGGGCGACGGCGACGAGCTCGACGACAAGGTCGACGCCGTCGTCGAGAACAAGCCGGCCGTCGACTCGAAGCAGAAGGGCAAACGCGGCGCAGCAGGTCGGCCGCTCATGCAGAAGGAGGAGCAGGCGACGGGCAGTGTCGGGCTCGGCACGTGGAAGACGTACGCCAAGGCCGCCAACGGGTGGCTCACGTTGCCGTTCGTGTTCGGTGGGCTCCTGCTCATGGGTGCAAGCCAAGATGAGTTGCTTGTCGTCGCCATCGAGGCTCGTGCGCGCGCCGAGACTGACCCTCCCTCCCCTCCCTCCCCTCCCTCACTTCTGTCGCAGTTCGCCCTCACGTGGTGGCAGCAGCGCACTTTTCCTCTTTCCGACGGGTCCTACATCGGCCTGTACGCCGGCCTCAGCATCGGATCCGCCGTCTTCACGTTCGGGCTGGGCGTCTCGACGGTCGCGTTCGGCACCTCGGCGGCGCGCAACCTGCACCACATGGCACTCGACAAGGTCGCTCGCGCTCCGATGAGCTTCTTCAACACGACCCCGCTCGGCCGCATCATGAGCCGATTCGCCAAAGACACGGATAGCATCGACAACCGCCTGAACGACTCCCTGCGCATGTGCTTGGCGACCTTCGCCCAAATAGCCGCGGCCATTGTCACGATCGCCATCGTCTACCCGGTCTTCCTCGCGCCAACTGCCGTCATCGTCGTTCTGTGCTACATGACCTCGAATTTCTGTGCGCAACGCACTCTCCACCCCTCGATCGCGCGTCCCCTCTGACCTTCTCAAGTTGCAGACCGCGCCTCGGCCCGAGCCATCAAGCGCCACGACAACACGTTGCGCTCGTTCTTGTACGCCTGGTTCAGCGAGAGCCTGAGCGGCATGAGCACGATCCGGGCGTTCGACGAGAAGGAGAGGTTCGTGCGCGGCAACGAGCGCTTTGTCGACCTCGAGAATCGGTGCGTATCCTCTCCTCTCGCTCGCCGTTCCTGCAGTTTGTCCTGACCTCTCTCGCTACGTACGCAGCGCTTGGCTGCTTACCCCAATCAATCAGCGCGTCCCTGTCTCTCACCCTCGCCGACCTCGAGCGCGCACCGCTGACTCTTTCAACTCGTGGTGCAGGCGTTGGCTCGCCATCCGGGTCGACTCGCTCGGCGCCCTCCTCGTCTTCGTCGTCGCCATCGTCGCCGTCGCGGAGCGCACGACCATCCCGCCGGCCAAGATTGGCCTCATCCTCACGACCACCCTCCTCCTCCAGTCTTCGACCCAGATGCTCGTCCGCCAAGCCGCCGAGGTCGAGAACAACATGAGCTCGATCGAGCGCTTCGAGTGGTACGCCAAGCAGCTGCCGCAAGAAGCGCCGGCCCGAATCGCCGAGACGGCGCCGCCGCCGACCTGGCCCGAGCAGGGCGCCATCTCCTTCAAGCACGTCGACATTCGGTACAGGCCCGAGTTGCCGACGGTCGTGCGCGAATTCTCGCTCGAGATCCGCCCTGGCGAAAAGGTGGGCGTGGTTGGGAGGACCGGCGCTGGTTCGTCGTCTTCTCGGTCCTCGTCCTCCTGAGCCGCGGTCCTCGTTCTCCTCAGCCGCAAGCGCTCACCTCTCTGTTTCGCTCCGTAGGCAAGTCGACCATCACACAGTCGCTGTTCCGCATCCTCGAGCTGTCGCATGGCACTATCGAGATCGACGGGCGCGACATTGCCAAGATTGGGCTCGAGCAACTGCGCGAGCGCCTCTCAATCATCCCTCAAGAGCCTCTCCTCTTTGGCGGCACCCTACGGTGCGCTCGACCGGCTGTCCTCTCGTCGTCGTTGCCAGTATCATGACGACTCGCTCCCGCAGCTCGAACCTCGACCCCTTTGGCCTGTACGACGACGCGCGCTTGTACGACGCTCTGCGCCGCGCATGGCTCGTCGAGCGAGTCGCAGCAGCGGACGGGTCGGGGCAGACGTCGCGCTTCACGCTCGACTCGAAGGTCGAGGAGGACGGCGGCAACATGTGCGTTTTGGCGGCCTCTTCTCTCGCGGCTGACCTTCCCTCTGAGCTGACGCATCCTCGACCGAGCGATACATAGGTCCGTCGGCGAGCGCAGCCTCGTCTCGCTCGCGCGTGCCCTCGTCAAGGACGCCAAGATCGTCTGCCTCGACGAAGCCACCGCCAGTGTCGACCTCGCGACGGACGCCCGCATCCAGGACACGGTCCGAAACGAATTCGCGGACAAGACGCTCGTGGTCATTGCCCACCGCATTCAGACCATCCTCGGGTCCGACCGGATCCTCGTCATGGATGCGGGCAAGATCGACGCGTTCGCGACGCCGCTCGAGCTGTACGACCGCGAGGGCGGCATCTTCCGCTCGCTGTGCGACCAGTCGGCCATCACCCGGGACGACATTGTGCGCGCCGCGCGGGCGAGCTAGACGGCGCCGGGACCGCAGGGCGCGCGCGTGTTTAGCTAGACTCTCCCAGACTTTGTAGCTCTCGTCAACAAGATGTCAAGACTGCTGTGCAAGAGAGGATGTACAACAGCGGGCCCTCCGCACGGTCCGGTAAGAAGCAAGAGGGAAGGTACTGAATGAAGAAGGGTCGACGCGCTCCCGCCTCGGGCGCTCTAGAGTCCGCCAAGTGCGACGAGCTTGATCTGCTGCCAGTCCTGCAAGCCGTACTTCGAGCCTGCGCGTGGGGGACCGAGGTCAGCAGCCTCAGCGCCGCGACGAAGGAGAGAGTGGAGCAGGAGGAGCGGACAGGCGCCGACGCACCTTCGCGGCCGAAGCCGGACTCCTTCACGCCGCCAAAGGGCACACCTGCCTGCGAGATGAGACCCGTGTTGACGCCGACCTGCAGGAGACGGCGAATGTCAGCAGGCGGGGAGGCCAGGGAGTGAGGACGGAGGGACGCACCATGCCAACCTCGAGCGCTGCCGAGACCCGGTGCACGCGCGCAATGTTCTCGGTGAAGAAGTAGCTGCGCGGGCGCGAGAAGGTGTCAGTAAAGCGAAGAGCCTCAAAAGAGAGAGAGAGGGTCGGAGAGGGGACGGACCCAGCGAGGCCGACCTCGGTGTCGTTTGCGCGCTCGATTGCCTCCTCCTCCGTCTTGAACCGGTACAGCGGCGCCAGCGGACCAAACGTCTCCTCGTTGTCGATCGCGCACTCGGTCACGTCGCCCAGGACGGTCGGCTCGTAAAAGTAGCCCGGGACGTCGATCTTCTTGCCGCCGACGAGGACCTTTGCGCCGCGCGACACGGCGTCGTCGACGTGCTCCTGGACCTTCTTGACCGCCGCGGTGTGGATCAGGGGTCCGTGCGTGATGCCGTCCTCGGCACCTTGGCCGACCTTGAAGTTCTTGACGGCCTCGACGAGCTTGGCCGCGAACTTGTCGTAGATGCCGTCCTGGACCAGGAGCCTGTTGCCGCAGACGCACGTCTGTCCCGAGCTGCGGAACTTGCACGCGACGGCGCCCGCGACGGCCTTGTCGAGGTCGGCGTCGTCAAAGACGATGAAGGGGGCGTTGCCGCCCAGCTCGAACGAGAGCTTCTTGAGCGTGCCGCTCGCCTGCTGCATGAGGATCTTGCCCACGCGGGTCGAGCCCGTGAAGGACAGCTTGTGCACGGTCGGGTTCTCGCACAGCTCTTTGCCGATCGCGGGCGTGTTCTTCTCGGTGAGGACGACGTTGAAGACGCCGTCGGGGACGCCGGCCTGGCGGAGGATCTCGGCCATGGCGAGCGCCGAGAAGGGCGTCTCGGAGGGAGCCTTGAGGACGACCGTGTTGCCAGCGGCGAGGGCGGCGGCCAGCTTGCGGGTCACCATGGCGTTGGGGAACTGCGGGCAGCACGCGGGTGAGCTCCTCGGTTCTGACATGCACAGGGATCACGGATGTCGACGCACGTTCCAAGGCGTGACTGATGTGCGAGGGAGACGCGAATCAGCTTCAGGAAGCACCGGGCGAGGGACAGCTCGAAACAGAAGAGGGGACGCACTGATCGCGCAGACACCGATAGGCTGCTTGAGCGTCGTGTTCTGCACGCCCTTGACGAGCGAAGGGATCACGTCGCCGTAGTTGCGCACGACCTCGCCCGCGTACCACCTGCGAGGTGCGTGAGGCCCACGTCAGGTCAGTCTGGACAATTTGCGAGGCCGTGTCGTCGCATTGTGCGCACGAGAAGTAGCTCCCTGTGCGCATGCGGGTCGTCAGTGCGCGCTCGTCAAAGGGCAGCAATGAAGCAACACGCACCGCCGTAAGAGATCTCGCCGCGAGCGTCCGCCAGGGGCTTGCCGTTCTCGGCCGTAATGATCTGTGCGCCCGCCTCGACTCGCCAGTCAGCGCGCAGCCCCCTCCTCGCACGATAAAGAAGCGAACGCACCTGCGCGAGGTCCTCGGCGTTGTCCATCTGCAGCCTGCACGGAAACCGGCGTCAGCGTCAGTCCCCACCCCCACCCCACTGCTCGAGAGGGAGAGAAGCGCACTGGAAGATCTTCTGGAGGATGGCGGCGCGCTCGTACTCGGTCGTCTTGCGCCACGACTTGAGCGCCTCCTTTGCGTGCTGGATGGCCTGGCGCGTGTCGTCGACCGTCATCTCTGGGAGGGACCCGAGGACCTGGCCGTTGCCCGGGTCTGGGGGGGCGCGCGTGCCGAGTGAGCGTGCGGTGCTGAGAGCGGGACAGCAGAGAGGACGCACTGATGACATCAAAGGTGCCGTTGCCGGTGCCCTTCGTGAACTTGCCGTTGATGAACCCGCCCTCGGTGATCCACAGCGAGGGGTTGTTGAGCTGCAGGAGGCCGGGTGAGCTGTGGCCACTCTGCTCGAGAGTAACGGGGCACGCTACCTTGATGGGAGCACCGGAAGCCTGAGTCGAAGCCATCCTGGACGCGAGGAGGGCGGGGCGAGGTGTAGTGACGACGGTGCGGAGGGGAGACGCAGCAGCGGCGAGGACAGGAACGCGGCGAGCAGCGGAGGAGGACGTGGTGCGGATAGTGTGGGAGAGACACGAACGGAGCATGCTCGAGAGAGGGGATTGCTGGCAAAGGGGGGTAGAAAAGACTCGCGCCCGCCGCCCGAAGCGGGGCAGCGCACTGGAGCCGAAGACAGGCGCGCCCGCCGCCCGCGGACCTTTGCCGCCCGTTTGCTCCGCCCCTCCTCGCTTCCCGAGCCCCGCCCAAGTCGGCGCCTTTTTCTGGCGCGGGGCCTCTGGCTCTCTTGCGGGCTCGGAGCTTTCGAGCCTCAACAGCCCGCTCGCAATCTCGCGCGGCCGCGCGAGAGACAAGTCAAAACTGCGCAGAGCGTTGACTCGCCTGAGCCGCCGCCCCTGCCCATCTCCCCTTGCTTAAGCTGGTGTGCGTGCGTCTATGGTGAGTGACTGGCTACAGCTCGACGATCTTGGGCCCGCCTGTCTCCTTCGGCGGGCGGTGCTCCTCCCTCGCCTCGGCTTGGAACGCGACCTTCTTCCCTCCCCTCGCCTTGCCCTCCCGCTCCCCTGCCCGCTCCCCCACCTCCCCCTCCTCCCCCTCCACACCCACACCCACACCTAACCCCCGACCCCCCACCCCCCTCCTCCCCAACTCCTCCCCAATCCTCTCGACCCTCCCCCTCCTCTCCTCCTCCTCCCTCTCCCCCTCCCTCGCCCTCTCGCGCGCGTCCCCGCTCAGCCCGCGACACGCCTCGACGACGCCCGCGCCCGCCGCCTGCGGGTCCGCAAGGACCGAGGCATAGAAGCGCGTCTTGGCCGCCGCGAGGGCGCACCGCGTCCCGTGGCGCTTGGTCGCCGCTGCTGCCGAGGACGAGGACGAGGACGACGACGCGGGCGAGGCAGCCGGCCGCGCAATGAGCGGCCGCGTGACGGTCGGCCCGGTGCCTCCCGTCTGGTGCGTCGCGTGCGGCGGCGCCCGCGGGGGCGCCGCCGCGCCGTGCGCGAAGAGGTGGTGCACGTCCGAGAGGGCGTGCAGGGCGGGTGCGAGGGCGTGGGAGCTCAGGGGGGAGGTGGTGGAGGAGATGGGGGCGATCGAGGTAGGGAGGAGGAGGGTCGAGAGGTCGTTGAGGAGGAGGGCGACGAGCGGGGAGGGCATGCCCTGCGTGCGCGGGGGGAAGGAGCGAGCCACCACGCCCTCGTCAGTTTGCCATGCCTCTCTGCACGACGCGAGAGCTAAAAAAAAAAGGGACGCACCTGGTCCTCCTGCGCCACGACCGCCTCGACCGCCTCCCCGAGGTCCTCGAACGCTGCGGTCGACCGCTCGACGAGGAACGGCAGCAGCTGCGCGAGGACCTGGATCGCCGTCGTGCGCTCTGTCGACTGCGCGGGGAGCGACGCGAACGACGAGAGGGAGAAGGTGCGCAGGGTGAAGGCGTAGGCGAAGCTGCGGTGTCCGTTCGCGTGCGGACGAGGGTGGGTCAGCCTGCGGTTCGAGGGACGGGACAGCGGGCGAGGGGGAGGGAAGGAGACGGACAGGACGGCGGCGATGTTGTGCAGCAGCTTTGGGCTGACGAGGGGCTTGCCGTCTGGCCCGACCTTGAGGGGCGGGAGCTGCTCCGGGTGCAGCACCGGCGGGCGCACCTGCGGGTCCTCGTCCTCGTCCTCGTCCTCCTCGCTGTCATCCGCCTCCTCCTCGTCTCCTGCGTCTCCACCAGCCTTCCCCGCCGTCCTCGCCTCCCTCACGGCCGCCTTGCTCGTGTCCCTCATGTCCTTGAGCATCCTCACCTCGTCCTCCTCGACCCACCACGGCTCGTCCCCCTCGAGCTGGTCCTCGACGAGCTTGTTCAGCCGCGCGGGGTCGTGCAGCGTCGCTTGGAAGGCGGCTTGCTGCGAGGGGGAGAGGAGAGAGAGGAGCTGCTCGGGGGGGAGGACGTCTATGCGGGCGGGGGAGGTCAGCGGGTGGGGCGGGATGAGAAGAGGAGAGGAAGCGCACCGAGGTCTATGCCCTCGAGACGCTTCTCGAGCTCGTGGCGTTCCTTCCTGCGCGCGACCGCCTCGGGGCTCTGGTCCGCCCCGTCGTCGTCGTCGTTGTCGTCGTCCTTGAGGGCATCCCTCCTCTCCTGTTCCTCCAGCTCGTTCTGCTGCTGCTCGAACTTTTTGAGCATGTCGATCATGCGGTTCCTGTCGTCGAGGGAGGCGCGGTGGTCGCCCGAGGCGTCGAGGTCCTGGGCGAGGGTGGCGCGCTGAAAGTGGTCGAGGCAGGACGCATGTTGCTGGGAGCGGAAGCACGCGAGGGAGCAGTAGGGGAGGTTGCAGGAGGGGCAGGTGTAGCGGCTGATCTGCTTGTTGCAGCTGTCGTGGTCGACGCGTCAGCCGCAGGAGGTCTCGAGTCGGGAGGAGAAGAGAGGGGACTCACATGCCGCAGGGAGGGGCGTCGGCGGTCGAGACGATGGGAGGGCGCTTGCGGGGTTTGTCGTGGCCTTTTGGCTTTGGCAGGCGCAGGTGCATGGTCGGTCGCACGTGGAGACAGCGGGGGGTGGGTCGCTCGGCAGCTGCCAGTTGACCTCTCGCGTGTTGGCCAAGAGCAAGTGAGCCAATGCCCAGGCAGTCGCACGAGCCCTCGCTGGCCAGCTGGATCCCTCGAATCGACCCTGCAGCTGCCCATTCCCACCCGCTGCATCGCCCCACCCCGGCACTGGCCACCCACGGCCCTCCTCCTCCTGATGACGACCACCTCGCTCTCACCGCGGCACACGACGGCGGCTTAGACTATGCGTCACAGTCGACAAAGGCAAGCTCGCTCCCCTGATGGCTGTCCCCTCCATCCACGTCGTCGCGAGCCGCGTCCAGGCTCGCCCCCACTTCCCTGGCACCGCCCCTGCTGACCCCGACCTCGAGCCCTCTCCCTACCCCACACAGGTCACCGCCCTCCGCTCGTCCCTCACCCACCTCACCTCGCACCTCTCCCTCCTCACCGACCGCCTCGCCCGCTCGGAATCCTCCCTCGCGGCCCTCTCGTCGCTCCACGCCCGCTCGCTCACACAGCACGCCGACGAGTGTGCGGCGCTGAGGGCGCTGTGCGCCGTGTGGGAGGGGCGGTTCAGGGAGGAGAAGAGGGCGAGGGAGGAGGCGCTCGAGAGGTGCGGGCGCGAGGTGGGCGACACTCGCGTCAGGGCGCTCAACTCGGTCGAGAGGAGGAGGGAGACGACCCTTGTCGTGTTCAGCTCTTCGTGTACGTCTCTTTTCTCAGCTGACGCGCCAGGTGCCACCCGTGACACGCCCACCTCGCAGCAGCAGCCGCCCCCTCCCGCCCGCGCCGTCTCTCCCACTCCTCAACCTCGACGTCGACCTCGTCCCCCCCGAAGCGGACCCCGCGCCTTCCCTCCACCTCGAGCAGCCCAAAAGCGATGCCACTCCCGCGCCTCCGCCAGAAGCAGCGCCCCCAGAGCCGCGTCGTCATCGCCCAGCTGTCGCACGAGCTGCAACTCGCGCGCGCAGAGCTCGAGCGCGTCCAACTCGCGCGCGAGGACGACGTGCGTTCAGTCTGTCTATGTACCTCGAGCCCTCTTGCTTGTGGACCTCCCCCGCGGGCGGTACTGACGCACGGATGAGGGACGCCCCGACGGACGGGACCGACAGGTGACGCGCCTCGAGGCAGACTTGCGCATCCGGCGGGACGAGCTCTCGCGCCTGTACGCCTCGCTCGACGCCCTCCTGCCCCTGCACTCCCTCCCCCTCCCCGGATCCCTCCCCCTCCCCGGATCCCTCTCCCTCCCGCCCTCTCTCTCCCCCCAACCCTCGCTCGCCCACGCCCCCGCCCCCGTCGTCCGCACACAGCCGCCGCCGCCGCCGTCGCCGCGGGACGGAGACGGAGACGGGACGACGCGGCGCCTCGAGGAAGAGGTCCGCCGCCTCGAGGACGAGGTTGCGCGGCTTGAGGGGGGGACGGCGCGGGGCGCGCGGGACGACTCGCGGGGAGAGGAGGACGGCGGGGCCGAGAGCGTCGTGCCTGTCGATGGGTCGCACGTCGAGGAGCTCCCGGACAGAGAGGAGGAGGAGGGAGGGGAGCGGGGTCCGTCACGAGAGGGTGGTCGCACCCCCGGAGGAGGTGCTGCTGCCCCTGCCGCCCTCCGACCCGGCGGCGGGCTCGACTCGCCCTCCTCCTCCTCCTCCTCCGACGAGCTCGAACGGCTGCGCGCGGCGCTGCGGCGGGTGCTGCGGGAGAGGGACGGTGAGGCGCTGCGGTGGAGGGAGAGGGAGGGGGCGCTGCTGGGGAGGATTGAAGGGCTCGAGGGCGAGCGGGAACGGTGCGTGCTTTTCTCTGCTCCGTCCTCCTCCCGAAACTCTCCCTCACGACGTCCTCACGGCTGACCCCATCCCACCGCGCCCCTCCCCCCCGCAGCCTGACCGCCCTCCTCTCGACCTTAGAGCAAGAATCCTCCTCCCTCGAGGCCCAGCTCGTCGCGACGCACGGCGCGCTCGACGCCCTCGCGGGGAGGGCGCACGGTCGCATTGTGCAGCTCCGGGAGCGGCTCGGGGAGAGTGAGCGCGAGAGGGAGAGGCTGCGGGGGGAGGTGGAGAGGGAGAGGACGAGGGGGTGGGGGTGGGCGGGGGTGGGGATGGGGGGTGCCGAGCGCGGGGGGAGGGGGAGCGGCAGTGGGAGTGGGCAGGGGGGGACGAGCAGTGTCGAGTAGGGGAGAGCATGGCGAAGCGTCGGCGACGACTCGAGGCTGGCCTTCCCAGCACGACTGTGCACCCTCCTCGGCTCCCCAAGCCCGAGAGCGCCCCGCGCTCAGCGTTCGTTTTCCGGTCCCGGTCCCGGTGATCCTACAACAACCGCGTGCCCAACACGCCCGTCGAGCTCGACACCCGCTCCGAAGCCCTTCCCCGGCCACGCTACCGCCCCGCCCCGGCCCCCGCGCCCGCGGGGGCACTGCCACCTGCAGGTGCCCGCGCAGCAGCGCCAGGAGGGGGCACCCACGCGCCTGCTCCTGCTCCTCCTCGTGCAAACTCCGATGCAGGCGCCGCCAGCGGGGCACGAGGCGCGGCCTGTGCGCCGCCGAAGTCGGGATGCGTGTCCCCCTGCGCCATTCCAGGCCCGAGCGCAGGCGCGGCCCCGTAAGCCCACTGCGTCTGCCCCGCGCCGCCGTCCCACCGCGTCGCTCCTGCTCCTGCTCCTGCTCCCGCGCCCGCGCCCGCGCCCGAGCCCGAGCCCAAGCCCTGCCACGGCGCGTGCGTCCCCGGCGCGTGGCGCCCGTCCGCCGCCGCCGGGGGCGCCCACCCACCGCCTGTGCGTGTGGCGGCCCAGGCGTCGCCGTCCGCGGCGGGCGCGGGCGAGCCCCACACGAGCGGGCGCGGCGGCTGCGGCTGCTGCTGCCGGTGCACCGCGGGGCGCCACGTCCCGTCGTCGACGAACGCGGCCGGCCCGGCTCCTCCCCTCGTGTAGACACCGCCGGTTCCGGTGGTGCGCGCGCGCGGGCGGGGCTGCCGCTGGGTGGGTGCGGCGGGGTTGGGGGGGGGAGGCGGCGAGGAGGGCGAGGAGGGAGAGGATGAGGGAGGGGGTGTAGGAGGGGGGAGGGGGGAGAGGGGGGAGGGTGATGAGGTGGTCGTAGCCCTGTTGGGGGAGTGGGGGAGTGCGAGGGGGACGGGGTGGATGAGTTGAGTTGGAGCGAGGAGGGAAGGGAGGGGGAGAGCGGGGAGAGCGCACCTCGGAGAGTTGGGGCTCCTCCCACAGGCTGGTGAACTTGTCGAGGAGCTGGACGGCGAGGCGCGGGTTGTCAATCGTCGGGTGGTCCTGCCGCACGAGGAGCCGCTCGCGGCACTCCTGCAAGCGAAGCGAGCGAGGGTCAGTGAGCCACGCGTCGGTGGGGGAGGGGGAGGGAGCAAAGCGCGCACCTCTGTCGTCGTCCCGAGGACCATGCCGCCGACCTTGACCTGGGGGAACTCTGCCGCGATCTCGAGCCAGGTCCTGCGCTGCTGGGCGTCAAAGTTCTGACGGTCGACGAGGACCGACTTGCCTTGCCTCAGCGCGGCGCGGACGGCGTGTTCGCACGCTCGGCGGTCGCCGAGGTCGTCCTGGTTTACGCGGACCCAGTTGGGGACGAGGCGCTCCCAGGCGGACGAGAGGGTCGACTTGCCCGAGCCGACGACGCCGGCGAGGATGATGAGGTGCTGCTCGGGCGCGTCTTGTGCTGATGTGCTCGGTAGGAGCTGTCCTGTGCCAGTGAGCGGCACGGTGCTGTCCATGGCAGGCAGTGGGGCGAGGAGAGCGAAGGAGGCGGCGCGGGTTGACCTTTCGCCCCGACGCGTCGACTGGTGCCGTGGCCGCTTGCTGAGCCCTGCTCTCACTCAAGGACTCGCTCGTGGTTTGTCCTGCCTTGACAGACCCGCGCCCAGAGGCCTCGTTGCCCTCGCCTCCCTCCTCATCGCCCCCACCTCTCCCGACACCAGGCCGCTCGCTCCCGCCGGCCATGCAGGACTTGTGGCTCCGCGCAGACTACCCAATAGGGCCCTTTGCACACGCACCCGTCGACCAGGCCGTCGCAGATGTCCTTGCCAAGGCCCCCTGGTCCGCCTGGGCCACGGGCGAGGTCGCGTTTCGGTTCCAACTCGTCGACAGGCCTCAAGGTGGGTTGCATGCCTTTGCAGTCTCGCACCGAGAGACGAGGCCACACTGACAGCCCTTACCCTCCCGCCTGCAGCTGGGACGGCCTTCCTCGCGCTCCTGCACCCCTCGCCTCAACGCCCGCCGACCGGGGCCACCGTCCCCTCGGACGGCCTGCGCTACCTCTGCGCCGAGCCCAACGAGCGCCGCACCGTCTCGCACCACACCGTCTCGTGCCCGACCTCGCTCGCCGCCCCCACCCAGAACCAGCACCTCTCGGTCGAACTCGAGTGCCTCACCTCGGCCTGCGGACACTTCCCCCCCGTGTCCCCAGACCAACCCCTCCCGCCCGGCTCGCCCGAACTGCGCCTGACCCGCTTCCGCAAGCGCTGGAGGATCACCAACGGCCAGAACCCGACCCTGTGGTTCGTCTGGTGGGGGCAGGACGACTCGGGCGGCATGGGCGGCCAGGGGAGCGCGCCCCAGGCCCCGCCAGGGTGGGACACCACCCCCGCGAGGCAGTACCCGCTGCGCCTCCCACCCAACGTCCCGACCCAGCCCATCTTCCCCTTCCCGTCCCCGAGCCGCATCGCAGCCGCCGCCGCTGCCGCCGCGGCCGGCGGTGCCGGTGGTGGTGGTCCTGTCGGAACGCCTGCGCAGGCCCGCACGGCACCACCGCCTCCACCACCGGGAACGGGAAGCGCCGCCGCGCAGTACGGCACGCCCCAACCGCAGCAAGCGCCAGGAGGAGGAGGAGGGGGAGGCGCACCCACGCCCTACGCCGCGCGGCAGCAGCAGCTCGCGCAGCTCGTCGCCGGCGCCGGCGCCGGCCCGTCGTCGGCAGCGGCGTCGGGGGCGTCGGGCAACGCGGCGCTCGAGGCCCGGCAGGCGCAGTTCCAGGCGCAGCAGGCCGCGCAGGCTCAGTTGCTTGCTGCGGGGGCGGGAGCGGGGGCAGGGGTGGGGGCAGCGCGCGGAGCTCCTCCTCCTGGTGGGCCTGTTGTCGGAGCGTACGGCACGGGGTTGCAGGGAGGTGCGCAGGGGCCGCTGCAGGCTCAGCAGCAGCAACAGCAACAGCAGCAGGCGTACCTCCTCGCGCAGCAGCGGCAGGCGGCCCACGCGCAGGCACAGGCGGTCACTCCCTCTCAACCGCCGCGCAAGCCCCCCGGTTCATCGCACGGCCCCGCCACCGCCGCCCCTTCGTCGCTCGTCGCCCCCGCCCCCGCCCCCGCGCTCACACCCCCCCACGCGCACGCGTACGACGACGCGCTGAGCACCGACGTCCTCGACTTCCTCACGCCGCGGCAACTCGCGCTGCACCGCTTCGCGACGGGCCACGAGCTCGCCGCCGCGCTGTTCGACAGCGCGTGGACCGCGCGCGATGTCGAGCGCGGGGTCCCGCGCGCGAGGGAGATGCGCGAGGTGCTCGGCACCGGGGGGGTCAGTCGCTCGACGGGCGAGGTCCGCCCCGGGCACGGGAACGGGAACGGGAACGGGAACGGCGTCGTGCCCGGGTTTGGAGCGCGCGAGGGCCCGCTCGCGCTGTGGGGGACTGCCGCGGCGCGGATTGCCGTCCGCGGGGCGATGGACGTCGAGCCGGAGAGGGCGGCGCTGCCGCTGGAGGAGAGGCGCAAGAGGCTTGAGGAGCTCTTGAGGGAGACGGAAGACCGGATTGGCAAGATGGAGGTGAGGCACCAGGAGAGGATTGGAGGGAGGGTGGGCAAGACGGCGGCGTAGGCGAAGTGAGCGCACGAGGCGCCTGTTTTTGATCGTGATACCCCCCGCTCGCCGTCTGTCATACCTCTACATCTCGCTGTCTTCAGCCGTGTCTCAAGGCCATATTGCAACCTTCTAGTCAGTCCCCGCTCCAGCCCCTGCCGGCGCCGGCGCCGGCAACGTCGCGAGCTGATGCCCCGTCCCGCTCCTCCCCTGCTCAACCGCCTGCACCTCCCTCGCGCGATCAAAGGCCTGCACGCGCCGGATCTCCTCGACCCGGCGCTTGATGGCGTCGCGCTTCTCGGGCCCGCGCTCGCGCGCTTCGAGCCGCGCGCGCTGCAGGTTGAGGGCCGCGTCTTGGTCTGGCAGGATGCGGCGGGTGGCGAGCGGGGCGGGGGTGTCAGAGGGGTGCTCGTGCGAGTTCAGGAGAGAAAGAAAGGGAGGGAGCTCACGTCGCTTGTCGTACACGCGCGGCATCCACGCCGACCCAGTCCCCTCCGGCCCACCAGGGGGCAGTTGGCTCATCCTGAGGCCGTCGCTCCCGGGCGCAAAGGGGTCGGCCCCCTTGGGCACGGTCGGGACGACGCTCCACGCCGTGAGGGGCGTGACGGTGAGGGTCAGGCCCGCGAGGACGAGGAAGACGACGCCGTTGCGGGCAAAGAGGCCCTGGCCCTCCCAGCCGGTGCCTGCGCCGGCGCCCCCGCTCGGGGAGCTCATCCCCGCGCCGCCGCGAGCGGCGTCCTCGGGCCGGAAGTGCGGACTGTGCGGGTCGCTCCACGTCTGGCTCCATGCCCAGTGGTCGTACGTCCCCGCGGCCCTCCGCCCATGCGTCATGGGCCTCCCGCGGCGAAAGTGGTACTCTGCCGTGCTCTGGCTCCAGGGACTCCCGCTCCCCGCTCCCCCTCCTGCTCCGCCGCCGCCCCACCCGCCGGAGGACGCCCCGCCGCGGTACGACGCCGTCGAGCCCCAGCCGAGACCCGTGCGGAGGTACGTGTCGCGCCGAGAGGGGGACGACAGGAGCTCGTACGCGGCGACGATGGACTTGAACTCGTGGTCCGCGTCGGGGGCGGCTTTGCCCTTGCCTTTGCGGGAGCTCGACGAGGAGGAAGCGGCGGCAGCGCGTCGGTCGGGGTGGTAGATCTTGACGAGCTGAAGGTAGCGCTGTTTGATCGGGACGTGGCCTCATCATCAGCTTCTTGTGCTCTCACCTCAGCGAGACTTCGGCCGCCCACGGTAATCCCGAAAAACGTACCGCCTTGACGTCCTTTGCGCTCAGCGCCTGGTCCCGCCGAAAGTGAAAGATGTCAAACGGCGAGGGGTCTTTGCCCCGCGGGAACGGGAACGGGTTGCTGCCGCCGTCGACGACGGCTGCGCGGGCGTGGGCCGACGACGAGAAGAGGCGCCCGTGATCGGGTGAGCCTGCGCCGGGGGAGCGTGAGGTGGGGGAGGAGAAGCGCGAGGAGGGCCTCGCGCGCTGGAGGAGGGGGGGCAGGGGGCGTGTGGGAGGTGCACGAGGGGGGATCGGGCTTGGCGCGCTGCCTCGAGGGAGAGGGGGAGCGCCGATGCTCGCCGGCGGCGACGGCGGCGGCGATGAGCGCGACGAGCTGTGGCGCACGGAGGCGGGCGCGCGGGCTGCTGCTGCTCGGCGGGGGAGGAGGCGCCCGCTGCAGCTGCAGCAGGTATGGAGAGAACTGGGCATGGCTCGAGCACGAAGAAGGGGATGACGTTGAAGAGACGAGCGAGGTGCTTCCCTCTCTCGAGCCAAGTCGGAAATGGCCGCCGGCTCGCTCGCGCACGCAGCGGCACACGCCCGGCGCCGTAGCTTCGTCCGAGGAGCAAGAGCTTCGTGCAGAAATACCCAGAGCTGTCACGGGAAAACGCACGCACGCGAAAGTGCGCGGCTCGACCAACGCTCCGACTCAACCCTCGAGTCCCCTCAGTAACGCCTCAAGGGTACATCCTTCGTGATTCCTATCATAGTACGACAACAGATCGTCCACCTCTGCACCGTCCCCCCGCCCGCCTCCCTCACTGCGCCTCGACCGCCGCCGCCCCCGATCCCACCGGCGGGCCCTTGGCCCACCTGAAGCCCTTGGCGCGCGCGTACCCGTCCGCCCGGTGCGAGGTCGCCGTCGGTTGGAAGTACTCGTTGATGATCGGGTAGCGGAGGAGGTTGTTCTGCGCGCGCGCGGGGCGTCGAGGTTCCGGGTGGGGGGGTGGGGACGTGAGGAGGTGCGAACAGGGACAGAGAGGGAGGGGGAAGGGCGCACCCGCGGAGTGATGACGATGCAGCTCTGGCTCGGGATCTCGACCCAGTCGGCGCGCTCAAACGTCAAGGGCTCGCTCCTGCGCGCACGTCACTCCACTGGAGTCAGCACTCGAGGGGCAAGGGTGCGGACGCCGTCACGGCCCACTCACGCAATGAGGACGATCCGCTCTCGCTTGTCCGCCTTGTTCATCTTGAACGCGCCGGGCTCGTACTCTTCAAAGGTCGAGCCCGTCGAGAAGAAGAGCGACGCGGCCTCTTCGGACGCGGACGTGATGTAGCGCGTCGCGACGACCGACGTCCCGTCCGAGACGCAGAAGCTTGTTGCGCCCGGGTGGCGTCAGTGCGTGGTGGGGGCAGAGGAGGAGAGAGGGGGAAGGAGGGCAGCCCACTTCATGAGGGACGGGTCGGCGCCCACGTCCTTGGTGTACCGCGTCAGGAGCTGCACCGTGTCGAGCATGGCTTGGCGGAGCGTCGCGTGCGGGATCGTCGCCGTCTTGGGGTCCACGAGCTACGTTGCCGCGACTCGTCAGTGAGGAGCTCGGGCCCCGAATGAACGCGAGAGAGAGAGAGAGACGCACCTTTGACAGCTGCTCGAGGAAGCAAGCGAACGCCCACTCGCTGTCCGTGTTGCCCTGCGGCACGGCAAAGAACTCGTCCGAAAGGTCGCCCTGGAGGCGGCGCTTGATGCGGTGAAAATCCGAAATGCAGCCGCTGCGGCAGGGGGCACCAAACAGTCACGGTCAGGCGCGGGAAGGGAGCCACGGGGGGGGGGTGGAGGCAGACGTACTTGTGCATCCAGACGAGGTTGCCGTACGTCCAGGGGTGTCTGCGCTCCCTCGCGCAAGGTCAGCATCGAGGGCGCAGGCGAGTGGCCGTCCTGCGTCGGGACTGACGTGTTCTCCTCGCTGAGCGCGCCCGTGGTGGACGCGCGCACGTGGGCAAAGACGAGGCCGCTCTTGATCTTGTCGGCGAGGCGGTGCAGGTTGAGGTTGCTCCACGCGGGGGTGATGGACCCTTGAACGAAATGTCAGTGCGAGCGGGAGTCGGAGGGGGGTCCGAGAGCGAGCGAGCGAGAGGGCGCACGGAAGACGCAGGGGCCGGGAGTGCCCGGGTCGGTGTCGGTTGGGTACCACCCTACGCCAAAGCCATCCGCGTTGATGGACCTGGTGTGTGTGTGTGAGAGAGCAGAGTCAGTGAGTCGACGCGGGTTGAAGAGGTGGGGGGGGGGGGAGGGAGACGGACCCGGCGTCGAGGCGGAGGCGCGAGTCGGAGGCCTGGTTGATGATGCTGTGGGCGGGTTTGGTGAGGAGTTGGGCGAGCTGGATGGGTTCCTCGGCCTTGACGACCAGGAGCCTGCACGAGGAGCAAGGGGTTAGTCGAGTCGAGTCTCGAGGGGCGGGGTTGACCGGGGAATTGTGGCACCTGCACATAGCAACCGCAGTGTCTTGGGGGGAAGAGACGCTCGAGTCTGTCCCAGTGGGCGAGGGAGAGCTGAGCGGGTCGCGCGAGCCGTCGTGAGGGAGAGCGAGCGAGCGGAGGACTCGCCCTCTCTGTCCACCTGGCCTCGCCTCGACAGCATGAGTGACGTGAGTTTCACTCGCACTGCCTAGTACCCGCGCACACAGCTGAGACCCCGCTTGTCCTCCCCGCGCAGCACGGCTCGAGGACAGAGGCTCGCTCGGAACGCGCAACGTCCGTCCCATCCCCTCTGCCCCCCCTCGCTCCTCCTCCCCTGGGACTGGGAGGGAGCAGTGCAGACAACTGGCTAATCACCCACAACCCAACACAGCTCGGTCCACTCTCACTACTCGCACGACTCGCGCAACAGGGACCGCGACGAGGACCCAGACGCCCGCCGACGCCGCAAGGAGGCCGACCGCGAGTACGAACGCCAGCGCGACAGGGAACGCCAGCGTGAGGGCAGCACCACCAGGTCCCACCGCCACTCGTCCCGCGACTACGACCACGACCGCACGCGCGAGTTCGACGACGACCACCGCAGGAGGCGCGCGCACGACTACGACCGTGACCGTAACCGTGACCGTGACCTCGACCCTGCAGGTCCAGCCCCCGACGACGCCGACGACTACGACCGCGCCCACAAGCGCCGCAGGAGCTCGAGCCGCGACTATGACCGCGACCGCGACTATGACCGCGAGCGGGAGCGGGAGCGTGAGCGCAGGCACAGCAGGCCGTACGACGACTACTATGACCACGGCAGGCGCTCGTCGAGGCGCGGACACGACTACGACGACAGGCCGCCTCCTCGCCGTCGCCGCTCGCCCAGCTACGAGCCCCCGCGTCGCCAGCGCAGTCCCGAGTGCGTCCCCACTCCCCCCTCCCCGCTCCCGCGCCCCGCGCCGTCAACTCGACTCGACTGACACGGTCCGCCTGCGCGCAGACTCACCGAGGAGCAACGCGAGATGCGCAGCGTCTTTGTCTCGCAGCTCGCAGCCCGTGTGACGGATCGCGAGCTCGGCATCTTCTTCGAGCACCACGCAGGCAAGGTGCGCGACGCGCGCGTCATCGTCGACCGCATCTCGCGCAGGTCAAAGGGGTGCGTTGCCTCCTTCGTCCCTCTGCCCCATCCCTCGGTGTGGCGCGTCGCTGACCCGACCCGACCCAACCCCCCCTTCGCCGCGCAGAGTCGGTTACGTCGAGTTTGTCGAGCTCGAGACGGTGCAGAAGGCGCTCACGCTCTCGGGCACAAAGCTCCTCGGCATCCCGGTCCAAGTCCAGTACACCGAGGCGGAGAAGAACCGCCAGGCGCGTGACGGCACGAGCGGCGCGTCGAACGGCGGAGGAGGAGGCAGTGGCAGTGCGCCCATGACGGGCGGGTGCGTCGCTTGTCCCTTTACTCCTCGTCCCGCTCTCTCTCTGGCAACACGCACGCTGACGAACAGGTTCGCCCGCCCGTGTGCGTGTAGTCTCTACGTCGGCTCGCTCAACTTTGCGCTGACGTCGGACGACATCCGCGAGGTGTTCCAGCCCTTTGGCGAGCTCGAGGCGGTCGAGCTGCACCGTGACCCGGCGACGGGCAAGAGCAAGGGCTACTGCTTTGTCAAGTGCGTCCGCATCATCCTCTCTCCACTCTTCCTCCCTGTCTTTCCGCGTTCGCCGGGGGGAGCCAAGCCGCTGACGCACAGCCGAACCGCACTCGCGCCCGCAGGTTCAAGGAGCACAAGGATGCGATGGTGGCCATCGAGAAGATGAACAACTTCCCCCTCGCTGGACGCGAGGTGCGCCCTCGGTCTTCGCTCCCTTCTTTGACTCTGCACCGTCCGCTGACCTCGCTCCGGTGGGCACTCTCCCGCGCGCAGATCAAGGTCGGACTTGTCGCTGACCGCAGCGCTACCTTCAGCCAGCATGTCGGAGCTCAGCAGCAGCAGGAGGGTCAGCTCGAGCGCGAGGAGCACAGTGCGTCCCTTCCCCTGGGCGGTCAGGGCCTGCTCTCGCTCGGGGCCCGTGGATCGTTCGTTGACTGACTGCCCTGCTTGTGGCAGCCGGCAAGCTCGACGCCAACACGCGCATCGAACTCATGCAGAAGCTCTCGCGGGTCGACCGCCCGCCTGACCTCCCCCCGACGCCCATGTGCGTCGCCCCTTTCGCCCCTCTGCGCCGCACATGGCCACACTGACAGCAATGGCTCCGTCCCGATGCAGGTTCCGCCCCAACATCCCTCAGAACATCACTCGCAACGTGTGCGTCCCCGTCCCCGTCCCTCACTCTCTTCGCGCGAGCCCCTGACCCTGATCGGACCTCGTCCCGCCCGCACAGCCTGATGAAGAACGCGTTCAACCCAGAGGAAGAGACTGAACGCGACTGGGATCTCGAGCTCGCAGACGACGTCAAGACCGAGTGCGAGGACAAGTACGGGCCCGTCGTCGACATCTACGTCGTCAAGGAGTCGACCGAGGTGCGCTTCTTGCTCTTCTCGGCTCTTCAATCAGCCCTTGCTGACGCAGACGTGCTGACGGGGGTGTGCGCGCTGCCACAGGGCGAGATCTACATCCGCTTCGCGTCGCCCGACGTGGCCGTCAAGGCGCTGCAGGGGCTCAACGGCCGCTGGTTTGGCGGTAAGCAGATTGCGGCGTCGCACGTCGGCGACTCGCTCTTTGATGCCAAGAAGTGAGCCGACGTCGCACTATGTACGGCGAGAGCTTTCGCTTGTCGCGACTCGAGACGGCGTGCGTTCGGGGCTCGTCACGACGCACGCAGTCCGGTCTCTCTCTAGCTCTCGTTCCTTCCGGGCTCGGTTTGGCTCTCTCTCTTCGCAATTGCAAAGCAGGGGTTTTTTCTCGTCCGTGTTGTTGCACTGCAAAGAGTCGCTCGAGAGATCAGGCTCCCGGTTGCACAGAAACCGGGTACCCCAAGGTCGATCGCCCGCGCGCGCGCGGCGCCCGGCTACATTGCCGGCCCCTTGCCTCGCTCCTCACCCGCACTCAACGACTATGAACGGCGCAGCAGCAGCAGCAACCTCCCCACGAGCCTCTAGCTCGACGACCGAGCTCCGGCAGCACTACAACGCCGCGACGCGAGCCTTCCTCGTGCGCGACTACACGGCGACCGCCTCATCGCTGCACGACGCCCTGGCCCTCGTGTCGCACGTCCCTCAGCGCGCGTGGTTCGACTCGCTGCAGGCAGGGACACCCGTGCCGCTCGAGGTGACGCTCAAGAGGAGGCTCGACGTCCTCCAGGTCACGTTCCTCGCGACGGTCCGCTCCTCACCCGGGGCGCTGTCCCCCTCTCCCGCCCTCACGCCCCTGCTCGAACTGCCGCCCGCCGACCTCGTCAAGGCTCTCTGGAGTGACCTTGTCCGCCCGCCGGCGGCGACGCCCCAGCCCGGCCGCAACGCGGCCGCGTCGTCGACCCCGCCAAGCGACATCCTCCCCACGCCGACCGCGTCTCACCTGCACCCGTCCCTCGCCGTCGCGCTCGTCCTCGCCGCCCTCAAGCTCGACGAGCCGCGCCTCGCGCGCGCAGTCGCCGAGGCATGGCTCGGCAGCGTCGACGAGGAGGTCGAGGCGCTCGTGGACGAGACGGCGCGCGACGCTGTCGAGTGGGGAGAGGGCGCAGAGGGCGCGGCAGAGTTCGCCCTCGATGCGGTGGGCGCCGCGGGGGCCTCCATGGGCGCGAGTGGCGTCCTCCCTGGCGGTGCAGGCGCTGGCGCGGGCCCGGCGAGGCAGCACGACCCGCGCAGGCAGCTCCTCGCCGCGTGGCTCAAGCTCGTCGACCTCCTTGCGCTGCACGTGCTTCCTCAGCTCGGCGAGTGGGACGCCGCGGGCGACTTTGTTCGTATGCAGGGCGTCGAGAATGGAGGGTGGGTCCCGGACGCGAGGGTCGAGGTGAGGCGTTTTCCCCTCTTCTCCTCACTTGCGGACTGTCGCTCACTCAAGGACTGACAAACGTTACGCAGGCTGCACTTGGTCGCCTTACCGAGATCCAGCGCGAACAAGTTCAGCTCGCCGCTGCGCGCGCCCAGCGGGAGAAGGGCCTCGAGGCCGCGCGCGCCGCCGCCGCCGCCTCGTCCTCCTCGTCGAAGCGTCGCTCCGGGTCCGGGTCCGGGTCAGACAAGGGCAAGTCCCGCGCTCCGCGCGAGGGCTCGCCGACGCACTCGGGCTCGGGCGGTTCGAGCGGCAGCTCGCCCAACGGCAAGTCCAAGGCTCGCCGACGCGGCGCTGGCGCGGCAGAGCCGGGCAAGGCCTCGTCTCCCGACGCGGCTGGTGCTGGAGACGGCAGCACCGGCTTTGCGGGCCTGCGCGACTCGCTGAGCTCGTACCTCGCGCCACGGGACGGGGGAGGCAGCGCTCCTCCCGCCGCGGCGGCGGCAGCACCCGCCCGCAGCAGCGTCACCAAGCGCGGCCCGCTGCGCGCCCTCGCGGGGTACCTCTCGTCGCACTACGCGGCGGACCCTGTCAGGCTCCTCTCGGCCGTGTGCTTTGCGTTTGCGGTGCTGACGTGGGCGAGGCGACGGGTCGTGCATCGTCGGGCGAGGGGAGAGAGTGGGCTCGGGCTCGGGGACGCGCTCAGGCTCGTGGTGGGGAGGGTTGGAGACACGTTTGGGATGATGACCAAGATCACGGCGATGTAGCCGGGGCCTGGGAAGGAGGCCTGGGGAAGGAGGGGCTGGGCGGGGACGGCGAAACGTTGTCGAGTCGAGATGCGAGGCCAAGCTCTTGTCGCGGCAATCGGTGGCGCGGCTTTAGCGACACTTTCATGAATGTATTCATGTTGCAGACAACTCGATGCGTGACAGCGAGAGAAGCGAGACTCCGACTTGGCGCGAGCGAATGGCGGCCAGCGCAGAGTCGAAGGCGACGTCGCTGGGAGAGCGGCCCCTTGCTCCTCTCCTCCCCGTGACCCCCCCCGCATGGCAGAGGTTCACGAAGTCGCACAGAGCGACACACAGCAGAAGCTGAGCGCCAGCCAGGCGCTCAACACGCTCGACTCGTGCGTCCTTCTTCCTTTCCGCCTCCCTCCCTCCACCGGGTCTGCCACTCCCCTCTTTGCTCGACGTCGTCACGCTGGTTCGCCACTCTCGGTGGAGACGCGTCTCGCTGTGGCGATTACATCAGCTCTGAATAGGGTGTAGTGCAGGTCGCTTGCGACGGAGCAGAGCTGACGCTCCCCCTCTCGAGCAGGACATGGTTCATCGCCCAGTACCCTCGGTGGATGGACGTCCTGATCTACTCTGGTCAGGAGCTTTTCATCCTCGACGGTGACGCCCTGCTCCAGTTCGTCCTCGACGACCCGCTCCTCGCGTTCGCGCGCACGGGCGACCCTTCGCTCCAGCTCCTCCACGCCACCTACCTCCTCGAGAAGACGGTTGACGACCTCCTCAAGAAGGACACCATGTTCGAGATTGTCTTCTTCGAGAGTCAGGCGCACGCCAGCATTCACACGGGCGCACCTGCCTATGTCGCGGCCGCTCGTCGCCTCGCGCGCTCCATCCTCATTCGCCGCGCCAACCTCCCCGACACCAAGGTCCACCGCTTCCAGTCGCTCGAAGACGACGAGTGGAAGGCATGGTACCAGCGCAAGCGGGTGAGTCCCCTGTCGCTAGCTGGAAGGCTTGCCATCGGCGAGCTCACCTGTGCCCTCTCTCTCACTCTGCTCGCAGCCCATGTACGTCCTCGGGCACGATGGTGGCCTGCAGACCCACGAGGGCGAGCTCCAGGCCGAGCGCATCTTGATCCAGAGGCAGGCCCTCTACGACACGGTCCACCAGTCGCTCCCCTACGTCCTCCTCCAGGCGGCAGAGCTGACCGACACCAAGGTGCGTTTGTCCTCTCTCGTGTGCTCCTGAGCCCGGTACACTGACGCCGCTTTGTCCTAGATTAACGCCTACTTCTACGACGTCGTTCGCGGCACCGTCGCCGGCCTTCCCGAGAACATCGTCGCCGCCGTCGATTCTGCCCGCTCCGCCCTCGCTTCGGCCGTCCCTGCCCTTCCCGAGGTCTCGTCGGCGCCCGCATCCGCGAGTGCCGACGAGGTCCTCCGCTCGGCCGCTGCGACCTTCCTCGCGTCGTCCCCCTCGGCGCAGGAGTCGACCCTCCTCTACCTCTACCTGTCGCACGCCCTCCTCCTCCCCTCTGTCCCGCTCCGCGCCCGCGCCCAGCGCATCCCGCAGCCCTCGGCCGAGCTCATGTCGAACCTCCTCGAGCCTTTCCTCGCCAAGTTCTACGCGAGCCTGACGGCCGCCGTCGAGGCCCTCCCCGCCAGCGAGGCGCAGAACCCGCTCGCCGACTTTGACCTCGACGGCCGCATCTTCTTCATCCTCCTCGCCGAGGTGCTCAACAACGCCGACCTCGCGCCGGAGAAGCTGGCCGACTTCCTCGGCCCGGACGTCGCGTCGCGCCTCGAGTCGCTGTGGTCGTCGCTCTCGGGCGCGGCCAAGCCCGACTTTGGCGCGCTCCGCTCGGCGGCGCCGGCGCAGTCGACCGAGCTCCCGCCCGTTCCCGAGACGCTCACGGAGGAGACGGTGCTCCCCTACACTCAGTCGATCTTCACCGCGCACCTCTCGTCGGTGCACGTTGCCGTCGCGCCGGACTCGACGCTCGCGACACTGCCGAACCGGCTCGCGAACGAGTCGGTCTTCAGCGACGAGCGCGGGTGGGAGAACCCGCGCCCGGCCCTGCCGACGCACCTCGGTGGCCCGCCGCCGCCCGTGCTCGACTATCGCGCCAAGAAGAAGCGCGACCGCAAGGAGCAGCGCTTCATGGCGCAGATGCAGAAGAGTGCCGCGTCGCTCACGGGCGCGTTCGGTGCGTCGCTCAAGCCGCAGACGATCCCGTCGGTCGGCAAGCGCTCGGGCCCGACGCTCAAGCAGCAGGTCGCCGCGATCGCGAGCGCCAAGGCCTCGCGCGCGGGTACGCCCGACGCGAGCGGGACGGTGACGCCGACGGGGAGTGAGGTCGGTCGCGACGGCGGCAGCACGACGGGCGGGCGCGGCAGCAAGCGCGACAAGCCCAAGGTGCTCTCGAGCCGCGAGAAGCTCATTGCCGAGAACGCGGCCAAGAAGGTGCAAGAAGAGGGCAAGGAGAACTACAAGTGGTGGGTCGAACGCCTCGACGACCTCAAGGACATGCCGATCCCGGGCCAGATCTCGCAGGTCCAGTCGTACCTCAAGAACAAGCGCGCGCAGGACCCTTGGCTCGGGACCGAGATGGTCGTCAAGCGTGTCGACCTCGAGTTGCGCAAGTGGATCGCCGACGAGCGCCGCGAGGCCGACGACGTCGCCGACCAGTACCGCGTCTTCATCGCGCGCACCTTGAGCCCGCTCCTCCAGAAGTACATGCGCGCGCTCGAGGAGGGCACGGGCAACGTTGTCATCAACGAGAAGCAGGGGCGCGCCATCTCGAACACGCTCGCCGTGCTTGGCCTCGAGTGCCTTATGCCCGAGGGCATCAAGTGGAGCGACAAGCTCGGCAGCGGCGACGACAAGAAGGACAAGAAGTCCAAGGCCGACGACGACGACGGCAAGAAGAAGAAGGGTGGCGCAAAGCCCGGCAGCAAGGCTGCGCAGGCCGCCGTGCGTCACTCTGTTCGCCTTATCCCCATTCCCGCCAATGTGACTGACTCGTGCGATAATTCGAACCTTCTCCCGCTCTGCAGAAGAAGGACGCGACGTCGTCGGCTAAGGCGGCAAAGCCCGAGAAGGACGAGCGCTCCAAGCTCACGTTCCACTTCTGCACCATTATCGACAAGGATGCCGGCGAAGCCATGTACGAGTGGATGGAGATTGACGAGCACCCGCTCGAGTGGCAGCTGCGCACGATGGGCGAGTACATGGCCCGCGAGCTCGATTCTCGCCCCGACCCGCGTGTCAACTTCGAGCCCGACGCGTGGCAGCGCGAGGTGCTCGACAACATTGACGAGGACAAGTCGATGCTCATTGTCGCGCCGACGTCGTCCGGCAAGACGTTCATCTCGTTCGCCGCCATGGAGCGCGTCCTGCGCGAGTCGGACGAGGGCGTCGTCGTCTACGTCGCGCCGTCCAAGGCCCTCGTCAACCAGGTCGCCGCCGAGTGCTTTGCGCGCTTCTCCAAGGACGTCCCCGGCCAGGCCCTGTGGTCGGTGCACACTGGCGACTACCGCATCAACAACCCGCAGAACTGCCAGATCCTCGTCACCGTGCCGCAGGTCTTCTCCGAGATGCTCCTCAACCCGGCCCTGTCGCGCGTGTGGACCCCGCGCATCCGCCGCGTCATCGTCGACGAGATCCACGCCATCGCCGAAGAGGGCAGCGGCATGTGGGAGCAGGTCCTCCTCATGAACCCGGCGCCCATCATCGGCCTGTCGGCCACGGTCGGTGCCCCCGAGCGCTTCTCGGCATGGCTCCAGTCGGTCGAGGAGCGCTGCGGACGCGAGTACGCCCTCGTCATCCACACGCACCGGTTCAACGCCCTGCGCAAGTTTGCGTACGCCCCGCGCCTGTCCAAGTTCCCGGACAAGGAGATCAGCCCGCTCAACGAGTACCGGTCGCACCCGAGCATCTTTGCGCCCGTGCACCCGATCGCGTCGCTCGCGCTCGGCGACCCGGAGCTCCCCGAGGACCTCGCGCTCGAGCCGCGCGACTGCCTCGCCCTGTGGCGCGCCATGTCGACCGTCGACAAGGAGCTCGACCCCAAGCTCAAGCCGCGCAAGTTCTTTGCCCCGACGCCGACCATCGCCATCAAGCACGTCATCGAGTTTGAGCGCCAGCTCAAGAAGATCCTCGTCGAGTGGCGCAACGAGCCCGACTACGCGTCGCCGTCGTCGCGCTTCTCGCGCACGGTCGAGTTCCTCGAGAAGCCCCTGCGCGAGGCGCTCGGCGTCTCGGAGAAGCTCATCGAGAACGCGACCGAGGACGAGTTCAACTCGCTCTTCACGCCGCTCCTCGCCGACCTCAACGCGCAGAACCAGCTCCCCGCCATCCTGTTTAACTTCTCGCGCGACCACTGCGAGTCGCTCGCCAAGCGCATCTCGCAGGACCTCGAGCGTGCCGAGGACAAGTGGCGCAAGAGCTCGCCCACGTTCAAGGACCGCCTCGCGCGTGCCCGTGCCGCCGAGAAGGCCGCAGCCAAGAAGGCCAAGGCGGCCGAGTCGCAGACGGTCAACCGCAAGCAGGAGGAGGAGGCAGCTCGCATGGGCGTCGTCGAGGAGGTGCAGGCGTTCGACCCCGAGGCCCCCTCGGAGGAGTTCACGTTCGTCGGCAAGGGCATCTCGCTCATCGAGTTCAAGAAGGACGTCGACGACCTCTTGTTCCTCGACATGGACCCGTGGATCATCAACGCCCTGCGTCGCGGCGTCGGCGTGCACCACTCGGGTCTCCCGCGACGCTACCGCGTCCTCGTCGAGAACTTGTACCGCCGCGGCGTCCTCCGGGTCGTCATCTCGACCCAGACGCTCGCGCTCGGCATCAACGCGCCCGCGCGCACGGCCGTCTTTGCCGGCGACTCGCTCGAGCTCAACCCGCTCAACTTCCGCCAGTGCGCTGGTCGCGCCGGTCGCCGTGGCTTTGACCTCGTCGGCAACGTCCTCTTTGTCGGGGTCCGTCTCGACCGCATCCAGCGCCTCCTCCTGTCCAAGCTCCCCAAGCTCGTGCGTCCCTCGTTTCCTTGCCTCTCTCTGCTCTCTTTAAAGACTGGACCTCTGACCCCCTCGTGTTGTTACGCGTTGCCGACCACAGGGCGGCACCTTCCCCCTCACGACGACGCTCCTTCTCCGCCTCAACAACCTCATCTACGGCTCGCGGCCCGAGGAGGAGGAGGACACGCGCAAGAAGCGCAAGTACGAGGAGGAGGACACGACGCCCGACCTGCCCAAGATGTCGGTCGAGACGCTCCTCGACCTGCCCCAGCTCGCCGTCAGTCACGCGTCGGTGACGGGCAACCGCGAGCAGACGCGGCACTTTGCGCGGTTCGCCATCGAGTACCTGCGCCGCTCGGGTCTCCTCGACGAGGACGGCACGCCCAAGACGCTGTACGGCGTCACGTCGGCGCTTTACCCCGAAGAGCCGAGCAACTTTGCCCTCGCGGCGTTGCTCCGCTCGGGCGAGCTGCACAAGGTCGCGGCGGGCATCGACTCGAAGCCGGATGAGACGCTGCAGACGATGCTCCTCACCCTCGCGTGGCTCTTTGGCCGCGTGCACCGCCGCAAGCAGTCGCCCGAGACGGTGCGCAAGACGCGCAACTCGACGTCGCTCATCGTCCTCCCCCAGCTGCCACCCCAGATCCGCGCCGTCCTCGACGCGCACCACCGGTCGGTCCTGAGCGTCTTCTCGACGTACGCCAAGGAGTTCGCGCAGCAGAACCCGGACAAGCTTGGCAGCGACGACGTGCTCCCGCTCTCGGCGCGCAAGGCGGTCGGCAGCAGCGAGGCGGCCGACTCTGCGTTCGCGAGCAAGCTCCGCCAGACCGAGCTCGCGTTCGAGTCGCGCTCGGCGTTTGCCGCCCTGTCGGGCCACGGCGACGACTTTGCGTCGGTCAACGAGCTGTCGCGCACGGCGCGTGCCGGCGTCGTGCTGTACAACCACGCCGTGCCCGAGCTGGCGTCGCCGCCGTTCGACTCGGCCGAGCACGACCTCGACGCGTTCGTCCTCGACTTTTACCGCCACGGCAACCTCGAGACGCTCATCCGCGAGTCGAGCATCGAGCGCGGCGACGTATGGTTCCGCCTGCAGGACTTTGACCGCGCCCTGGGAGGTATCCACTCGGCGTTCAAGGCCTTGTACAACCGCAAGGGCGACAATGTGGCCGACGACGAGATGGACGACGCGCGCGATGCCAAGGAGGACCGCCGCGACGCCGGAGGCGACGCCGACAAGGAGCACGTCCTCGTGCGCCCGCCCGGCATCTCGAACGACGACTGGGCCCTGTACCGCGTCATCGACACGCTCTACAACGAGTTCCACACCGCCTTCTACGCCATCTTTGCGTAAAGAGCGGTTTGTCGTGGTCGTCGAGGAAGGGTCAAGAGGCGAGGGAAGGAGGGCCGCGAATGGATGGTGCTGCCGAGGACTGCAGCTCCTCTCGACTCTCTCTCACAGCCGTTGTATCTTCCGCCCCCTGCCCCCCTCCTTTGTACACAGCAAAAGCCTTGCACTCATCCGCACCGTACGTGCTCCCTCGTCTCGCGTGAGGCTCGGCTCGAGAGCTCAGCGAGCCCAATGTGGAAGCCCTGCGCTCGATGCTGGCGCTTGTGTCACTTCAGTGGCTTACGGAAAGCTCCATTGATTCGACAGAGCTCGAGAGGAGGTCGCTGAAGTAAGGAAGCGACCTTCTGCACCGCCCCGCTCGCCTTCGTCGCCTCCGCCCACACCGCTCGCTTTCCTCGGGCTCGCCAATGCAGCGCCCCGACGCCTGGCGGCAAGCTGCCCACATCGACTTGACCGTCTCCTCAGACGAAGAGCCCGAACAAGCCCCCCATCCGCGCGCGTCGGCAATGTTGGGCGAAGACGCGACCGGCTCTCTCTCCAAGGCTAGGCGCCCGCCTAGGATCATCGACACGGACGACGAGGACGAAGATGAGGACGTCCGAAGCCGACCGACAGCCAAGCCGGGCTTGGCGCGCAAGCAGAAGGCGCGCGTCGTCCTCTCGGACTCGGAGGATGGCGACGAGGTCAGCGTCACGGCACCTGCCGACGCTCGGCCTGACGCTGCACGCGGTGGACGCAAAGAGGCTTCTTTGGGGGGGTCGACGAGCAGCAGGGCGGACGGAGACGACGACGAGATCGACACCTCGCGCGGCGACTCGTTCATCGACGACGACGACGACGAGGGGGAGGAGCCCGCTACTGCGTCTGACACAGCCAGCAATTCCGACTCTGACGACGAGTCCGTGCGCGGCACCGTGTCGAACTTCCGCGCCGCGCCCGTCGTCCCGCCCGCGCGCAAGGTCCCGCCGCCCGCCGCTGCGCCTTCCTTCCAGGCCCCCTTGCGCTCCGTCGGCAACACGGCCTCGTCGTCGCTCTTCAACAAGTCAGCGGCAGCCAAACCCGACCTGCACAGCTACAGCTTCGGCGCGCAGAGGGCGCCTCCTTCCTCCGCAACGAGCAGCGCCGGGCTGTCGCTCAAGGAGCGCCTCTTCGCAAAGGTGCAGGAACAGCAGAAGCGCATTGGCGTGCCTATCAGCGTCCCGCGTGAGGGTGCGAGGGGATCGCCTCCCGCTGGTCGGGAAGGGTTCGCCATCGGTGCGCTTTCGTCCTCGCTCTGACGGACAGGAGCTTTCTAACTGCCGCCACTTTCTTGCAGACGATGATCGCGCGCTCAATAAGATGATGGCCAACCTCGACGTTGCGGATGATGCGTCGCCGCAGGACCAGGAGGCGGCCCTGAAGGAGCTCGTCGCCTCGACGAGCGACATGACCAGCGTCGCCGACTTTGTGCGCCCCTTTCTCTCGTGTCCCTTCTCCCGTGCCGTGTTACATCCACGTGTGCGGCCCTGACCTTATCGCCCGCACTCTCACACCTCACAGGAGCCGCCCGAGGGTCTCGCGTGCACGCTCCTGCCGCACCAGGAGATTGGCGTGCGCTGGCTCGTCGAGCGCGAGACGGGCAAGAAGCGCGGTGGGATCCTCGGCGACGACATGGGCCTCGGCAAGACGATCCAGCTCAGTGCGTCGCCCCCATGCGCGACCTGTTCATGCAGCACTCAGCTGACGAGGAGAGGATTGTGCGCGAACTCGCAGTCGCCCTCATGCTTGCCAACCCGTCCGACCGCGTCAAGACCAAGGCAAAGACGACGCTTGTCGTCTGTCCCGTCGCGCTCATGGAGCAGTGGAAAGCCGAGATTGCCAAGCACACCGACGGGCGCCTGAGGGTTCTCATCCACCATGGCCCGTCGAGAACGTCTGGTGCGTTTCGCTCGACTTCCCTTTTGTACTCAAATGCGCACCCGAGTCGAGTTTACCGTTCGTACGCGCGCGCAGAGGGTCGCAAGCTCGCCAAGTACGACGTCGTCATCACGTCCTATCCCACACTCTCGAGCGAGTGGGTCGACCCCAACCCCAAAAAGGCAAAGAAGGGTATGCGCGCTGCAGAGAGCGACGACGACCTCGACGAGCTCGGCAAACTGGGCAAGAAGGGCTCGCGCCTCGCAAAGGAGGACGTCGGCGCGCTCTTTGATCTCGAGCACGATTTCTACCGAGGTGAGCTCGTGTGATTGCTCTTGACACGACACTTTGTTCACCAGTACCCTCTCGCTTTTCTGCAGTCATCCTCGACGAGGCCCACCAGATCAAGAACCGCACGACCAAGATGCAGAAGGCCTGCGTCGCCCTCGACGCGTACTACCGCTGGTGCCTGACCGGGACGCCGTACGTCTCCCCTCGTGTCTCGTTGCATACATCGAAGCTTTCTCGACTGACGCACGTTGGACGAGCTCGCAGGATCCAGAACGAAGTGATGGACCTCTTCTCGCTGTTCGAATTCCTCGGGCGTCGCGTTGTCAACCCGCTGCACGAGGTGAGCGAGTTCAAAGCAAAAATTCAGAAGCCGATGTCAGGTAAACGCACCAAGCTCGCCTTGGCCCGGCTCGGCGTCGTCCTCTCGGCCATCATGCTCCGCCGCCGCAAGACGGACTTTGTCGACGGCAAGCCTCTCCTCGCGCTCCCGCCAAGGGAGGTCGTCGAGGTCAAGGGCCCGTTCCTCGACCCGTGCGTTCCTCCACTCTCTCCCGTTCGACAGCGCGGCGTGACTGACCAGGACCGCGTCCGTCCGTTCGCAGCCGGGAGGCCGAGTTCTACGAAAAGATCGAGGAGAAGATGCGGCAGGCCATGGACAAGTTCAAGACGGCCGACATCATGAGGAATTACACGCAGGTCCTCGTAAAGCTCCTCGTGCGTCCCCCTCTTGCCTCTCCCGTTCTGCTCTCGCGCTCGCGCAGGCGTTGCGACCCCGCCTCACCACCCTTTCTACTCTCGCAGCGCATGCGCCAGGCGTGCAACCACCCTGGGCTCGTCCTCAAGGGCGCAACCGACATGGACGCCCTCGAGCTCAAGCCAGACACTCCTGCCTCGGTGTCAGCGCCCTCGAGCTCCGGCTCCAACGACGACAACCTTTCGTCCATGCTCGGCTCGATGTCGCTTGCTCCGGCGGTGGAGCGCGCCGGACCATCGTGTGCCATCTGCTCCAAACCTGTCGGCAAAACGCGCGCCGATGCCGGCGAGAGCGTCTGCAGCGCTTGCGAGGGCGACATGCGCGTCTTTGCCGGCATGCAGAGCTCGACAAAGGTCCGTCGGACGCTCGAGATCCTCGACCAGGTCAGGTGCGAGAGCGCAGAGGCGGCCCGCAAGGCCGCCGCGTCGGACAGCGAGGGCGACGAGGACGAGGACGAGGTCAAGGTCGGCATCGAGGGCAAGGGCAAGGCGCCCCGACACGGGCCACTCGGACCCAAAAAGACCATCATCTTCTCGCAGGTGCGCCGCCGTCCCGGATGCCCTCCCTGCGCGTTTGGGAGAAGCTGACCGGAGGGAGGTGCGCCGGTCTTCGCAGTTCACCTCGATGTTCGACATCCTCGAGCCGTTCCTCGACAAGGCAGGCTACCGCTACGTCCGCTGTGCGTCTCGGTCAGTGTCCTCGCTCGCTCTGAAAGCTCACCAGGCTGTCATTCGTGAGCAGACGACGGCAGCATGAACACGCGCGAGCGTGACGAAGCGCTGCACACGATCCGCACCTCGGACCGCCACACCGTGATCCTCGTGTCGCTCAAGTGCGGCGCTGTCGGGCTCAACCTGACTGTGTGCTCGCGCGTCATCCTCCTCGATCTGTGGTGGAACCCTGCGATCGAGCAGCAGTGCGTCGTCTCTCCCTCTCTCTCGTATGTGCGCGCTGGCATCTCAGTGGTGAATAGCTGACTCTCTTTCCCCTTGTCTGTGCAGGGCCTTTGACCGCGCGCACCGCTACGGGCAGAAGGACCACGTCAAGATCTACAAGCTCGTCATCGACGGCACGGTCGAGGACCGCATCCTGACGCTGCAGCAGCAAAAGTCGGACCTGGCCAAGGCGGCCCTCGATGGCAAGGGCGACTTTGCCAAGGCGCAGAAGCTCTCGGTGCAGGACATCCTGTACCTCTTCCGGGGCGACGGCGACCGGACGCGCGGCCGGACGGGGCCCGTCGCTGACCTCGAGGTCTTTGACGATTGAGCCATCCCGCTCCTCTCCTCTTCTCTCTCCCCTTTGATTGCTCCTTTCGCTCTTTCACCTGTCTTTGTGCTGTTCCCCACTGCCCTTGTCGCGCCGCTTTGCACTTAGACACTTTCTGCAACCGGCGCGCCGTGCCTTGTTCGTCAGTTGACTCGTGCTCGAGCGTCGCTCTCTCTCCTCACATCGTTGGCAGCGCCGCACGTGCGAGAGGAAAGAGAGAATCATTTCTACTGAGAAGAAAAGAAGAGCCCGGGAGCAGGAGAACCAAGAGAGAGAGAGAGAGTGCGAGAGAGAGAGAACTAAGTGCGAGCGTAAGCCGCGCGGCGGCGGTGGGGGAACAGACGGGGGAAAGGTAAGGGGCCCAAGAAGTCCAGTCTAGACGACGAAGAGAGAGAGAGAGAAAAAGAGGAGACGAGGGACGGCGCGCATTCTACTGGATGGCCGCGAAGACGTCGAGCTTGAGCGGCTGGCCGTCGGCGCGGAGCGTCAGCTCGACGCGCTGCCCGTGGCGCGGGGCCAGCACGCGCTTGACGGGGTTGGGGATCGACGTCTCGCCCGCCTGGATCGACACGTTGCTGAGGAAGGCCTGGAGCCAGCCGAGCTTGGGCCCCGCGAGCGCCGCGAGCCACTCGCCCGTCGGGGGGAGGACGCCGTTGATGGTGAAGACGTGCTTCTGGGCGCCGTCGGCGAGGTCCTCGACGGCGTGAGCGACGTTGTGCGCCTCGGCGAACGCAGCAGCGTCGACCGGGGCGGGCGCGGGGGCGAGGTAGTCGATCTCGGGCACCTTGGACGCGTCGCCGCCGTAGTAGTCGGCGAGGACGCGCTGGATGAGCTCGTCCTGGATGTCGCCGAGCATGGTGGCGATCGGGATCTGGGTCGACGTGCAGTGCTTGACGGCGACGGGGCCCTGGAGGATGCACACACGCTGCGGGTCCTGGTCGAAGACGGCCTCGATGTCCTCGGCCTGCCACAGCGAGTCCTTCTTGAACCAGATGCCAAAGCTCGCGTCGAGCACGGGGATGAACGGCACGGGCTGTGAGTGAGCGGGGCGGAAAGCAGGTGTCAACAGTGTTCACTTGGAAGAGCAACGAGAGGTAGACGAGGGGCGCACCTTCTGACCGGGGCGTTGCGAGATGGCGAGGAAGTAGGCGACGTCGGCCGACGCGAGGATTTGGTCCTTGGCGGCGGGGAACGCCTCGAGGAACTTCTGGAGGAACGCCTCGGGCTCGTTGAGCTCCGAGTACGACTGGAGGACCGACACCTTGACGTTCGAGTCGTTGACGTTGCTCAGCCGCTCCTCGACGCGGCGGATCCAGTCGCCCGTGAGGTTGCGCAGCGAGGGGTCGATCCAGCGCTTCTCGTGCGCGACGTACATGAGGCGCACCAGGCGCGCGTTGACCTCGGCGTAGGTCATCTCGGCCAGGTCGCACGCCGCGCCGTCGGCCTTGGCGGGGAACCACGGCTTTTGGAAGTCGGCGTTGAGGCGGTCAATGACGTACTGCTTGTTGTCGGCGAGCCACGCGACCTGCTTCTCCTTGGGGAGCGAGAAGACCTTCCTACAGAGCGGGAGGGCAAGGAGCGTCCCGTGTCAGCAAGGAGTAATGCCTGGTCACGCGAGGGGAGCAAAGGACGCACTTGTCAAACTCGGCCCAGAGCTTGACACCGCGGGTCGCGACCTTGTGGATGGGCTCGCCCAGCTCCGAGTTGACGGTGAGGATGCCTCCCGTCGGCTTGTCGTACGTTGCCTCCCACTTGTCGTCGTCGACGCCCGGCGCGTCGACAATGAGCTGCTTGACGCTCTCGCTCGTGTGCGCCTCCTTGGCAACCATGACCCACGACGCAAACATGAAGCCGTCGAAGGGCATGCGCGCGACGCCGTACTGCTGCTCGGACCACTCGCCCGACAGGTACGGGTAGCAGCCCTTGGCGTCGCCAAAGCCCGACCCGGCGACGAGGCGGATGTTGGCCTGCTGGCGGATCGAGGCGTACGTGGCGAGGATCGGGGCGTGGAAGTCCTCGCACGAGTGGTGCCCGCCGGCGCGCCCGCCGGTCCACTGCAGGATGATGGGGAAGTCCGGGTTGGCGGCCGCGATGTTGACGACCTGGCGGATGCCGTCGACCGAGCCGGGCTTGAACGAGACGTGCTTGATGCCGGCGTCGCGCAGGCCGTCGATGATCTCCTTGGCCTTCTCGGTCGAGGGGATGCCGGCCGCGACACACAGGCCCTCGATGGGCTCGCCCTCCTTCTTCATTTGCTGCCACAGCGGGTTTTGGAACGTCCACTGGCGCTGGTTGATGTAGAGGCAGTTGAGCGTGAGGCCGATCCCGGGCTGGTTGACGAGCTTCTGGATCTCGGCCACCTTGGCGCGCACCGCCTTCTCGTTGTAGTGCCCGCCGCCGGCGAGCTCGACGTGGTAGCCCGCCTTGAGCACGGCCGACACGAACCCGGCCTTGACGGTCGTCGGCGTCATGCCGCCGACCATGAGGGGCGGCTTGGACAAGAGGCGCGAGAAGGGCGTGTCGAGGTGGACCTTGCCGTCGCTCGTGCGGACCAGGCGCGGGTGGAACTTGTCGTCCCACTTGTTCTCAAAGGGGACGGCCGTGGCGTTCCACGCCTCCTTGCCCGCGCCGACGCCCGTCGCACGGTTGCCGAGCATGACGGTGCGGATGCCGCGACCCTCCCAGTTGCGCATGCACAGGCTGCCGATGCCGCTCGCGCCGCCCGTGCCAAAGTCGATGGCGTGCGTCGCCGAAGCCGGGAAGTTGGTCGCCTTGGACGCCCAGTAGATGGGCGACGTGAAGATCTGGGTGAAGACCGACTCGAGGAGCGACGAGGCCGACACGGTGCGCATGTCGGAGCCGTCCTCGGTGTTGTAGACGGCGCACTGGAGCGACGACGGCTGCCAGAACGAGCCGTCGGCGTCGGCGAGGGCGGCGAGGGCCTTCTCGGTCGCGCCCGCGAGGAGGTGAGAGTGGTACGGCACGTTGATGGCGAGGAAGCGCATCGAGAAGACGGGGAGGCGCTTCGAGTGCGGGACCTTGGACTGGTCCTTGCCGACGGGGGCGCGGATCTTGCGCAGGCCGTCGGCGAGACCGACCAGATCCTTGGGGTTGCCCGTCACGACGAACGCCTTGGGCCCGTTGTACAGCGACACCTGGACCGACTCGTCGCGACCCTCGGCGACGACGTGCGAGTTGACCTCTGCGATCTTCTTCTCGAGCGTCTTGAGCTCGAGGCCCGTGACGGCGAGCATGGCCGTCGGGACGCCCTCGCCGTTCTCGACCGAGCTCGCCTGGAGCGCGGGCGAGATGGCGAGCGGCGGGAACGCGAGCGTGCCCTGGAGGCCGATCTGGAACAGGACGCTCAGGCCACGGAGCGCCTGCTCGTAGAACGGCTCCCACGCATCGCTGCCGTCGCCCTTGGCCGCAGGGTAGTCGCGCGCGATGACGAGCGCCGAGACGACGCCCTGCGAGTGACCGGTCGCGCCCTTGAACTGGGCGCCGAGCTCGGCCGGACCGAGCGACGAGCCCTTGCCGTAGACGACGTACTGGGCGAGCTGGGTGAGACCGATGAGGGGGAGCGAGACGGCGCACGACGCGAGGTAAGGGACCTCGGGGCGGGTCGACGGGTCCTGGAGCCACGAGAGCGCGTCGAGCGAGTGCGAGTAGAGGAGCGTCGACGACTCGGCGGTGGCGAGCGCGACGAGGTGCTCAGAGGCGCGGGTGAGGAAGGGAAGGAGGAGGGGAGTGTACAGGTCGTAGAGCGACTGCGGGCGCGGGAGTCGAGAGGGATCAGCACGGCTCGCGAGGTGGGGCCGGCTCCGCCAAATGCGAGCATCGGCAAAAAGGAGAGAAGGGCGCACCTGCAGCTCGTCAAAGTAGACCTCGTTCATGCCTTGACCGCCAAACAGGGCATACAGCTCCGCCTGACCCTTGCTGACCTTCTGAAGGAGCGCCGGGGCCGCCTGCTTGGGGAGGTCCTTTGCGCGCCCGGCCGTCTCGAGCTTGCTCCGCGCGAGGAAGTAGGACGAGATGACGAGGGTGCGGACGGGGGCAGAGAGGGACGCGCCGAGCGAGTGGACGTCCGTGTGGGAGAGGTACGAGGAGGAGAAGAAGTTGTAGGCGGCGAGGAGGACGGCGGCGGTGGCGGGGGACGTCGCCGTCGCCGGGAAGGGGAGCAGGCCCGCGACGTGCGCGAGGAAGTAGGCCGAGAGGACGAGCTGCTGCTCGTCGACGCCGTCGCGGCGGACGTCGTCCTCTTCGATCTCTGCCGCCTCGAAGCCGACGAGGTTGCCGCTCTTCTCCTCGGCGTGGAGCCAGTCCTGGAACGTGTCGCGGGCGACCTCGGCGGCGATCCACTCTTGCGGAGTCGAGGGGACGTGGAGCGAGACGCGGGTTTGGGTTGACGGGTGGAGGAGGACGAGCGGGCGCGAGGTGGCCGTGTGGAACGGAGTGTTGGCTCCGGTGCCGACACGAGTAGCGTGACCGTTCATCATACGTCGACGACTCTGTTGGAGAAGAAGCGAGGGGTTGGAAGGAAGGGGAGCCTGCGGGATGGGACCAAGGACTGGGTCAGCTCGTCACCCCACGTCGCGGGAGTTGTTGCTCGGCTCTATCGCACTGTTGGCACCCTTTTGGTGCCTTCCAGCGCACGCATCTGGTGTTCCTGCCCGTGTGAGGGGATTCCGTCGGAGTGGGGAAGCCAGTCGGGTCGAGCTGGCCAACCCGTGGCACCTCTGCCGAGGGTTGCGCTTGGCGCCGGCGTACAGCCAGCGTGTGCTGGAACGCGATGGCGCAAATCGCACGGCGCAGGAGGTGGGACAGGGGCGAGAAGAGGGTGGACGAGGCGAGGTTGGGTTGAGGCTCACCTCGAGCTGACTGGGACAGGTGCACGCGAGGGGGGAGGGCAGGGCGGCGGGAGGAGGGACGAGTAGAAGTGCAGAGGGGTGTCAGGGGATGGATACGCCGAACGAGGGAGACAGAGGGGAGGGAGGAGGCGAGAGAGGAGGAAACGAGTCGGGACTCTTCCCCAGCCAGACTCGCTCGAGCTGCCTCGAGTCCACGGTGCGCGCGGCCGAGAAGCACCCGCTCGCTTGCTTTGGCGCAGACCTCGAGACGCTACACGCCTAATCCGTTCTCGAGTGTGCTCCACGCTCGCACAACGACTCTCTCCCCCCCCCCCCCCGCCGTCCTCTCCCTCTCTCAGCGCGTACCCCAACTTTCGCTCGCTCGACGCTCAAGCTGTCTCATTCGCCTCGTCTCCGCCCCGTGAGCTACAGGCGCCTTCAGTAGACGTACGGAATGATGCTGCACAATTCAAGGCGCACGAGAGCGGAGAAGCATCAGCGGCGTCGACCAATCGGGTCAAAGGGGGCGGTGCAGCTCAACCCCACCACCCGCGACCGCGGGAAGTTGCGGGGGTGAGCCGCCAGGGGGAACTCAAGGAGACAAAGGAACGGAGTCGACGCACCGCCAGGGCACGAGCTTCTTGTACGTCTCCCAGTCCTTCTTGTACCTGTGTTGGTGGGTGGGAGGGACGACACGAGTCAGTCCGTCGGTCGGTCGTGACCCCTCTCGTGCGGACGAGCGCGGGGGGGGTGAGCCGACGCACTTGTGCGCGCACGCCTCGTCGTCGCGGGTCTGGCGGTGGACGAGCAGGATGGCAAAGTAGATGACGTAGAAGTAAGGCAGCGGGCTCTGGAACCCGCAGGGGAGGCACCACGCCCACGACATGACCCAGTCGCCCATGCTGCGCGCGCGTGCGGCGAGCGAGGAGAGGGGGCGAGGCGCGCGCGAGAGGGGTTTGGGAGGAGGGCCAAGTTGGTCAGTGCATGTGCATGTGTGTCGAGGTCAGACTGGCGGGAGGAGGACGCGAGACGCACTAGTTGGGGTGCTGCGACAGGCCCCACCAGCCCGAGGTGAGGAGGCGAGTGCCGCGCTCCGTCTGGAACGACTTGAGGTCTGCTCGCGGCGGCGCTTCCTGTCAGCATTCGTGCCTCATCTCGGTGCAGCACGGCACGGCAGAGAGGGACAGCCGACGCACTCTTTGGATTGCGCCCGAGGCGGAACTCGTTCTTCTCGTTGTTGCTCACGCGGAAGATGTAGTACCCGATGAGCTGCACGGCGAGGACGCCCGCGCAGCCACTCACGCCCAGGTCGGTCGGGTGAAGGGCGAGGAAGTAGGCCGTGTAGCTGTAGGTGAAGGGGACCCAGAGGAGGTCGCCCGCGGACAACATCCAGCCAAAGCCGTCCGTCGTGATGTCCTGCGCGCCGAAATGTCAGCTCAGCAAAGCCCTGATTGTCGTTCGCTTAGAAGAGACGCACCATGGTCGTCAAGATGGCGGGCTGCGTGGGAAGGGTGGGTCAGCTCGCTCGCGGCGGGGTTGGGGACAGCCAGGACCGCACACACCTCGTTGTACTCGGCGTCGAGCACGTACCACGTGTGGAACGCCACAGTGAGGATCATGCTGTCCGTGACGCGGCCAATGCGCTCGTGCTGCCACGCGACAAACGCCAGGTCAAAGATGACCCAGAGGATGAGGCCGGGCCGCATCTCGTTGAACGTCTTGATGTCAAAGTCGCCAAGTCGCGGGTTGAGGCCGCGGCCGATGAACCACTGTGAGCTCTCAAGATGAGTCAGAGCGGGCAAAGAAGGGGAGCGAGGGAGCGAGACTCGCGTTGTAGAAGGCGTTGCTCGTGTTGCCGCCCAGCGCGAGCATCTGCTCGCCAATGTAGCTCTGGAAGAAGACGAACGTCGCCTGACCGTGTGCCATGTGCGTCAGCAACTCGGTCTGCCGCCTCAGAGAGGTGGCAGGACGAGGACGCACGAGGAAGGTGCTCCACACAGCCGCCGCCGAGACGAGCTGCGGCCAGTGGTGCGGAATGTAGAGCAGTGCGCCCGGGCCAAACTTGAACGTCCACGCGCCAATCATGGCAAGCGAGACGACCATGGTCGCAAACGCTGGGTGCACTCGATCTCCGTCAGCTCCAGGGTTCGCCAACGGGGGGAAGGAAAGAGGAGGGAAGCGCACCGTTCATCGTGTACGTGAGGCGCTTGCCGTTGCGCAGCTCGACGCCCTCGATCTCCTTGCCCGGGAGTGCGATCGCGCATAGGACACACCAGAAGTACCACGCGAGGTAGACGGCGAAGACCTCCCAGCTCCACAGGCTCTCCCACCACTGCGGGTCGTGCATGGCGCGCCACCCCGCCGCGTGGAACTCGGCGAACTTGCTCAGCTGGAAGTTACCCGCTGCGGCGAAGGGCAGCCCTGTGGGAGCCGTTCGAGGGTGAGCCTTTGTTGTGGGGGGAGGGAGAGGAGGAGGAGGAGGAAGGAGGGTGCGCACAGTATGAGAAGAAGGGGACGGAGATGACGACGCCGAGTGCGCCGAGTGGGCCGCCAAACTCGTAGTGAAGCGACTTTGGCGCCGCCTCGTACTTGACGGGAGGAGAGGGTGCCATCGTTCGATGAGGGGCTGCAAGTCGAAGAAGGGCGTCGGGTGCGAGTTGAGCCGCGCAGTAGCTCGAGTAGGATCGCTGCAGAGCTGTGCGAGCTGCTCGTGAGCTGGGCGATGCGGAGAGTGAGGTGAGATGCGGGCGGGAGGTCAAGGCACGAAGCGCCAGGCGCCGCCCGTCGCGAGTCGGAAGATCGAACGACCTGCAGCTCTCTCCTTTGGTCGCGCGCGCTCGATCGGGAATAGAACGACGGCGAATGGTATGGCACAGACAGACAAAGCGGGTAACGAACAGCAAAACAGAGAAAGCAGGCAGAGAAGAGGGCTGTCGGCGCCTCACCCCGGACTCCGACTGGACGTCGACGGGAACCTCTTCCTCCAAGCTCCACCAGGCGCGCGCACGCCTCACTTCTTCGTCTTGACCTTCTTTTTGCGCGGCTGCTCGTCTTCCGACTCGGAGACGGGGTCGAAGCCGTCGGCCGCGCCCGCCGCCACCTCCTCGTCGAGCGTCTTGTCCTTTGCCTTCTTGGCCTTCGAGCTGGCCTCGTACTGTGCGTTGAGCTCGTCCTGGGTCATGAAAGTCGTCTTCTTGTAGAGTGACACGGGGAGCTTGCTCGGGTGCTGCGAGTCGATGCCGAGGAGGGTGAGGACGTCGGGCTTGAATGACTGCGACGTCATTGACAGGTCCTTGACGAGCACCTTGAAGACGTCGCCGACCGCGTCCTCGTCGTACGAGTCGTCGCAGTAGACGCAGACGACGAACGAGCTGCGCTCGCCTTCGATCTTGGGCGTCGTCGCGACCTTGGCCGTGTGGACGTGGCCCGTCTTGGCGAGCGCGCCGTCCTTGTCGACGATGGCGCGCACGAGCTTGCTCCACGTGAAGTCGACGTTCTCCGACTGTGGGTAGAACAGCCACTTGCCACTGAGGACGTGATGCTTCTGCGCGAGCTCCTTGACGTCGGCCTTGAACTGCTCATACGTCTCCTCGCGCACTGTCACGGGGGGAGCATGGACGGGAGAGGAAGCGGTACGAGGTGAGGGTGCGAGGAGCGGTCAGCGCAGGGCCTTGGTGTGCGAGCAGAGTGCGCCCGACTGACGGTCCTTCTGCGAGCGCAAACCCTTGGACTTGTTGGCGCGCACGGGCGCCGTCTCCTTGATCTCGTCGAGGCGAGCCATCATTTTGTCGACGAGGGGCTGGCCCTCCTTCGTGAGCTTGACGTAGGTGTCGTCCTCCTCGCCGAGTTCCTCGCCCGCCTTGCCCTCCGTGTCGTCCGCGTGCGGCAGACGGACCCACAGCCAGGGACCGGGGACCTCTCCACTCGACGGCTTGTGCTTGGCGAGGAAGGCGTCGATGGTGTCCTTGTCTGCGGGTCCCGTGAGCTGTGCGGGCGAGCGTCAGCCCAGCTCAGGGCTTTGCGGCGAGGAGGGGGTGGTAGGGAGATGAGGCGGTGCAGAGAACGAGGTCGACTTGCCGTGGCTGAAGGTGGGTACGAAGGCAGTCAGCACGGGCGGGTGCCAAGTCTGGATGAGGTCAGCGTACGCATAAAGTCCATCTTGGGCCGCTCGGCAGGTCGGGTGGCGCGGAGGTGGAGCAATATCCAGCGATGCGATGAGGGTCTTCGTCTCCCGGCTACTCGCGCGCTCTGTCAGTGCTTTGTACCTGGTCGCCCTCAAGTCCGTTGCTCTGTCCGCTAACCAGGCGCTGTGAGCCCCCGGCGACTCGTACCTCGCAGCCGGTCATGCCTCGCCGTGGCTCGACCGAGTCGCCTTCAAGCCAACGCCAGATCTTCGCGACTCGCAAGGGACGTGACGCTCGTCCGCATGCACACCCCGTGCTGGAGCGCTGGACGGTGCACAAGTCCTGGACCAGCATGCCTGTTGACGAGTCCGGATGCCCCTTCGGTTTCCGGCATGGGAACGCGTCCGAACGCGTGTTTAGAGGCTCCGCGACGGCTTGGGCACGCTGCTTGTTGCTCGCTGCTTGTCCTGCTCTCCCTTGCTCGCTTCCTCAGTCCGTCGTACGCGCGAGACGCCGTCCCGTCGCGCATCCTTGCAGACGCCCGTCAGACTCGCCCCACCCGCCTGCGCTCTCCGCTCACCGGCGTCCCCGTTCAAGACGCGCGATCGTGCCGACCTTCTCACCATGGCGCGACCCTCGCACGAGTACATCGCCATCCCCAGCACGCCGTCACTCGCTCACCGGGGCTCGTTCAGCTCTGCCGCGTCAGACTCGCCCGTCGAGAAGGACGAAGCGGCACACGACGCCGTGAGTCTGTCGACGCTTCCCTGTCGCTCGCTTCGATTCGCTGACATAGACCACTATCTCCCTCTCAGCGACCGAGCTACGACGCAGCGTTCCGTACTTGGGCGCTGGCCGTTCAACGGCGGCAGCTGCGCTACTTCCTCGTCCTCCTCGCCATCTGCCTCGCCATCTTCCTCCGCGTGCTCGCGTCGCCCTCCTCGTTCTCATTCTCCATCGCACCCTCCGCCGCCTCCTCCTCTCGCGCCGTACCCAACGTGTACCATCCGACGCTCGTCGGCCCTCGGTCCCGCTTCGCCGCCGACGGGTCCTCCACCACGGCGCAGTGCTCGACAGACGAGTTGCTCGAGGCGATCAAGGGCGCAAAGGTCCGGCCCGACGGTGCGAGCACGCACCCCAACTTTGGCCAGCCAAAGACCGTCGAGCTGGAGCCGATTGAGTGGTCTTTTGACCTGCCGCGAGGTGGTGCGCGCGAGGGAGAAGGTGCCGGCGTCGGTCGGCCCGCAACTTCGTGCGAGATGCCGAAGGTCTACTCGGCGGAGGAGGCGTGCGAACTGTTGAGCGCGTTCGGCGGGTGCGCGACCTTCCTCGCTCGCCGTCCCTCCGCGCCTCTCACCCGCTGACAGTCCGGGGCTGACTACAACGCTCACGTCCGCGCAGTCTCTACCTGACGGGTGACTCGTTCGGCCGTCATCTATACTCTGCGCTCCTCATGATCCTCCGCGGGCGCATCGACGGCGCCGTGACCGACTTTGAGACGACCGACGACTGCCGAGGCGAGCACATGTTTGACGACGGCAAGCTGTGCCGCAAGCGTGTCGCGTTTGACACGCGTGCTGGCTACCCTGTGTGCGGCGGAGCGACTCAGCTGTACTACGCGGCAATGTGCGTCGATCTCTCCCTGCGCTTCCCCTCGCCGGTCTCCGGCAAGCTGACGCCCGTCTCCCCGCCAGGTTCCACCCGGACACGTGCGGCAACTCTACGTTCGGTAGCCCGTTTTGCTCGCGACTGACCAATCTCGCTGTACCCCGCCTCGCAGCAACACGTTCAACCTGACGTACCGCGACTGGCACGCCCGGCTGCCTCAGCGCGCGCAGCTCTACTCGCCCATTTTTGTCACCGTGCGTGCTCGTCCCAAATGCCAATCTACATGTGCTACAGCGGCCTGACACCCTGCACTCTGCTTGACAGGCCTTCGGCGCGCACTTCAACTACGAGTTCTCGAAGCTCGAGACGGAGTGGTGGCCTGCGTCGGTCGACCACTTCTCGCGGCAATACCCTACGCCGCTGAACCTCTTTGCTGGCCCTCACAAGCCCGGCGACAACTTCCGGCCGCAGTTCATGGAGCGTGCGTCTTCTCCCTGCTTCCCCCGCCCTCCCCCCTCGCCGCGCCTGGACACCACCGTCCGCTCATTCGCGGGGGTCCCTGCCGCACCATATAGTCAGCGACTGACGCGTGCGAGTATCGCGCAGGCCAAGGTCCGCACAAGGTCCGCGCCTTCAAGCAGCAGGTCGAGCTGGCCATGCAAGCCCACAGCCCAGTCAGGGAGGCCGAGCTGGGCGGCTGGCGCTACCTCGACTACTACGGCATGAGTGAGGGTGCCAGCTCCTATGACGGGACGCATTATAGCTTGCAGGTGCGCTACGCCTCTCCCCTCCCCCCTCTTGTCCTGCTTGCCAGGGCCAAGCTCGTCGGCTGACCCTCGCTTGTGTCCTCCCTCCAAGGTGAACCTGGAAAAGGCGCATCTGCTCCTCAATGTGCTGGACACGCTGTGGGGCGAGATCGCAGCGTCAGGCGGGTTGGCGGTCCTCAAGAGTGCTACGAGCCCTTGGAGTCTGTAACGGGCAGTCGGATCTGTTTGAGTGGCGGCGCCGGGCCGCCTCTTGCGAGTGATGACTGTCGTTTCGCGCGTTTCATTCGGCTCGGCGTGGTCGCCACAGGCGTGGCTCGCTTGGGCCGCCTCGAATGCGTGTGCGCGCTGTCGCCGGCGGTGCTCGCCTGCCCTTCCATAGCTCCCGTTGGCATCTCGGGCGGCTGCGACAGGGGTCAACTCTGTGAAAGGCAAAGCGAATGATCCACTCGAGCGTTGGCGCACCCGATCCGCACCGTCATGCGAGCCCTGACTGTGCCTCGGTTCGACCTTCCCAAATTGAACCCGCCGCCTCCCTCCAGTCTCGCCAGGAGACCAGGGAGGCTCCGAGGGCTTCAGCAAGAGTCGGACACCAGTCTGGGCGAGTGCCGAGGAAGCCAGGCGGCGGATGCACGGCTCACAAAGCCGCTTTCCATACTACATGCAATTGCACGCCGAGCCCTCAAGCAAGTCTTCGATAGTATAGTGGCTAGTATATTGCCTTGTCAGGTGCCCTCACACGGCTCCAACGCGGCAGAGACCCGGGTTCAATTCCCGGTCGAAGAGAGATACCTTTTTTTGGTTGGGGACGCCATGATCCTTTTTCTCGCGCGTGCGTGACTCTGCTGCAGCCGCCCCTTGATTTGTTTTGCGCAGGCGCAGTTCAGCCAGGACGCGTCAGTATCTGCCGGAGCTCATGCTGGCTCTTCCACCGCAAGAGGCCATCAGTCCGAAGAGGGGCCTGCGAGCGCAGCACGCTTGCTGCGGACGTACCTGCATTGGCAGTGGCCCAGAGCAAGGACAAGGAACTTGAGCACTCGAGCCGCGGGGCGTCGGGACTGGGGAGAGGTCCGGGCCTCAGGAGGAGAGCATGCGCACTGAAGCTTGAAGAGGCGGACGCGCCCGAGAATCTCTCGAGCAAGACCCAGAGAGTGGGGGCAAAGAGTACGAGAGCAATCAGAGGGAAAGTGGGCAATCTGGATCGGGAAGACAGACCGCGCATGGCTCTTGAGGCCCGAGCGAGGTGTCCAGGTCGGGGTGGCCGTCCCCAAGAGCAGCTATTGGCGAGCACTGGACGCAAGTGTCGAGAGCGAGGCAAAATTGTACCACAGCAGGCTGAGTCGAATTGAGAGGGCGTAGCCTCAGAACGAGGCCGGCCGGTGCTTCTGCGCCCCGCATGAGGTGTCCAGCTCGGCGTGGCCATCCCAAAGGGTGGCTACCTGCCAGCGCGTGCAGTATAGGCTGTTGGGAGAGAGCACTGGACAAGAGTGAAAGCCTGGGTGTCGCCGCCCTCCGGCAAAGGCAGGCACGGAAGGTCCAAGGACGGGCAACAGCGAGCGACACGACGCAGACTCGCAATTGTGGAGCACACGCAGACCAACCAGGGCCCGCTAGACACGGCATTGAGGAGGCGTTGCAGGCTACTTCACCGCGGCAGGCCGTCATTCCGACGAAGGGCGCCGTCAGAGCGACACGGGGGACGTCCTCGCGCCGCCATATCGCGCTCCGGGTGCCCGACATGCGCTGCTGCTTGCAATCCACTGGGAGGATGTATCTGTTTCAGCAGGGAACAGGGGAAGCCCGGACGAAGTTGGCGCTCGGGTTGCAGGGCGGCGGACTTGGGTAGAGGGCCCGGGCGTCAGGAGGAAGGGGTCGAATGCCGAAGGGGCGGACGCACCTGAGGGCGTCGCGAGCATCTCGCAGGATTCAAGAGTGCATTCAAGATGTCGCTGCTCGCCGGACGTCGTCAGCGCGCGCATCCATCAAGTCGGCCTCGAGGCTGTCCCTCACGGCCAGCCAGCGCTCGAGGCTTGAGCGCTGCAGGTGCGCAAGAGAAAAGTGGGCGCTCTCGAAATAGCTCTCGCGACTGGCATGTGTGAAAAGTGCGCAAGCGTGTGTGCAGGGCCCACCGCTGGTGGGCGGGCAACAAAGTGAAGAAACAACAGTGGGGAAAGACGAACTCCTCCTCCTCCTCGCGACGACAGATGATCACTGGCCGAAACCGTCTGCAGTGCAAGCACGAATCCCGTCAGTGATGAGAGCACTTGACCGAAGGAGATAACGGACAAGAACGCACAGAGGGTCTTGCCGGCGCGCTTGAGGGCGTAGACGACGTCGAGCGACGTGACCGTCTTGCGCTTGGCGTGCTCCGTGTAGGTGACCGAGTCGCGGATGATGTCTGCGCGGAGCGGGAGCCACAGGAAAGGGTCAGCGACCGTGCGACTCGACTGCTCCTCGAAGGCAGGACGACTCACTCTCGAGGAAGATCTTGAGGACACCGCGCGTCTCCTCGTAGATGAGGCCCGAGATACGCTTGACACCACCACGGCGAGCGAGACGGCGGATGGCAGGCTTGGTGATGCCTTGGATGTTGTCGCGAAGCTGCGCGGGGGTGGAGGCGGAGGTCAGCACACGAGGCGCGTTCAGCGAGAGGCGCAACGAGACGGGCGACCCACGATCTTGCGGTGACGCTTGGCGCCGCCCTTGCCGAGACCCTTTCCGCCCTTTCCACGGCCAGACACTGCGAGAGGAGGGGATGAGGCGATGCGAGTCAGCGAGGTGTGACTGGGACACAGGGGGGCCGGCGCGCGCAGAAGGTGGCAAGCGAGCAGAGGGCAACGCACTGTTGAGTAGAGGTAAAGTTGAGGGGGGTGAGGTGGTGGTGGAGAGTGCTGGTGACGGACTGAGCCGAGGTGAAGACGAGAGCGAGTGGTAGGAGGGGAGTGGAGAGAAGAGGAGAGAGAGGGGGGGAGCGAGTACGAGCGACCAAGTACGAGCGCGGGAGACGCATGTTTGCGCTCGGGGAGGCTCTCGCGAAACCCTAGGGCGGCCTGAGACACTAGGTCGGACCCCCCACTCCGCGCGCGTCCGCACCGTCCTGGCGCGCGCTTGTCACCAAACACAACACGGGCCCGGTTCTCTCTCTCTCGTCGACACCTCCTTGCCTCCTCTGCTCCTCCTCCTCCTCCTCACCACCGCCTCTTCACCTCGCACTTCTACCTCTCCCCCCCACCCCAAACCTCACCTCATCAAGAATGGCCCGCACCAAGGTCAGCCTTCAATCAACTCTTCCTCTCCCTCACAACACCCACACTGACCCGCATCGACTCCTTCCCTCGCAGCAAACCGCCCGCAAGTCGACCGGTGGCAAGGCCCCTCGCAAGCAGCTCGCTGCCAAGGCTGCCCGCAAGTCGGCCCCCGCGGCTGGTGGTGTCAAGAAGCCCCACCGCGTACGTCCGCTCGCATGCAGTCGAGCGCAGGGCATCACGCTGACTCGCCGCCCCTTCGCAGTACCGCCCCGGAACCGTTGCCCTTCGCGAGATCCGTCGCTACCAGAAGTCGACCGAGCTCCTCATCCGCAAGCTCCCCTTCCAGCGTCTCGTTCGCGAGATTGCCCAGGACTTCAAGACCGACCTCCGCTTCCAGTCGTCGGCCGTCATG